>JAHBBC010000044.1:0-205349 GCA_019915015.1 Auriscalpium vulgare
CAGCCCAAATACCCCATCATTGCCGGCGCAGCAGTCATGGCAATTGGTGTTGGTCTGGTGTCCGCAGGCGTCAAGAACAACGACAAAGGGCTAATTATAGGGTGAGGTTACCCGCCCATACACGATAGACAGCTTGACTGATGTGCTCCTCATCGACCTGCAGGAGCCTGGTAACTGCCGGCGTCGGTGTCGGTCTGTCACTTGCGCCGACGGCAGTGCATGCACGTTTTTCCCAGCCTGAGGAGCGCGTCGCTGTTGTGACAGCGCTGAACCTGTTCGTGCGTACCAGCCACACTCCACATCCTGTGTGCCATGTGGTGCTCATCAAAATTGCCTACAGACCCGAACGCTAGGCGGTACAGTGGGCCTTGCTCAATGCGCTGCCGTCCTCAACGGCAAGGTCTCGTCCAGATTCGCGTCGCTCATTGCGTCGGGCGCCGTCTCCGGCGCCGACGCCGCTGCGCTCGACCTCTCCAGCTCCAGCCTGGGCTCCCTGACGTCCATCAGCTCGCTGTCACCGGAGCTGCAGCAGGTTGTGCGGGGCGCTTTCCAAAACGGAACGCGGTGGGCGTTCATCTCACTCATCCCGTGGGCGGCCGTCACGTTCTTCCTCTCGTTGATGTTGTCCAACATTGCGACGATGGATGAGGGGCGGAAGAGACCTCCCTCCGCGGTCGAGTTGATTGATGCGGGGGAGGACAAGGACAACATACATCAGGATGGGGTGTTCCCCGTTCAACAACAAATGAGTGGGCCGTACCGTGTGTCCCCGCCGAGTCGCGCGCACTACGCCGCATAAGGCGCACGCTGGAAGGAGGCGGACGGAGGCAGAAAAGGATAGGGTCGAATTTAATTTTGAAGGGCGTAGACCTGTCACGAAGTACATATCACGGTACTGTATTAGTATACATTTGAAACAGTTGGACGTTGGCTTGCACGAACGAAAGTGAGCAAGCAATTGGCGACGAAGGCGCACCTCGATGCACATGGTAACTTGCCATCGCCATCCGAACAGTCTTCGCAAGTACAGGGTCTAGCACGTTGCTTACTCAGGCGTTTGCATAGGTTTTGCACTGCAGCGCGTGTAATTACTATCTTATCTTATCGCCCGGGCTACCCACTCCTTTCAGAGACAATTTATAGTAGACTCTACAACCCGCTACCATGTCCCATTCACCGTCACCGCATCCCACGTCGACAGAGGTTCCGACGACCGCTCGCCATGCCATTACCGCCGTCGACCGGCAGCGCATGCAGCTCGAACGTCTCCTCAAAGACCCCGCGAAGCCCGCCTTCGTCCCAGCACCAGCAAAGGAAAAGACCATTCGCGCAGCCCGCGAGATGATGAAGAACGTGCAGGGCTCCAGTGCGGGTGCCGGCAGTGGCGAGTTTCACGTCTACAAGGCTAGCAGACGGAGAGAGTACGAGCGGCTCAAGCTTCTTAGCGACACATCGCAGAAGGTAGTCACTTCCGTGTCTCGTCCGTGCTACTCGAGCTCACACAACGAACAGGAGCAAGAAGAGCTCGAGTTTGAAACTCGTAAACGACAGAGAGAGGAGGAGTCAGAGGCAAGGACCGCCAGGAACCGCGCGAAACGGCAGAAGAAGAAGGGGCGCGCGAAGGCGGGGAACACTTCTGCAGACGCAAATACCTCTGCGCCCGCTGGCGAGGGCTCGTCCGCCAGACCAGAGGCCATTCTGAAGAAGAAGCGGTTAGTTAGCGGCAAAGAGCTGGTATTCAAACGGCCTGGGGAAGACAGCGACGAGGATGAGGACGAGCAGGACACTGTTGGGCCCCCAGCCCCCGTAGAGGATCCTCCGACTCAAGACTTGGTGCAAGCACTGCCTGTCGTTGACGGCTCCAAGATTATCATCCACGAGGACGACTGACCACCCACCGGACCGTAACAGTCCAGGTACCTTGGTGTGCCCACCACCGCCGCTGCCACTCATGTCCCCCAGCTTCTTAGTTTTTCCCCGCCGCTGCCGTGTAATTTTTCCGCCACGACTCCGCAGGTGCTTGCGCGTTTTTTGCATCGACACCCGTCTTCACATCGCCATCTGACTACATTTGTAACCGTATTGTCGATACCTGCAATCAACTCTGACTGGTTCTCCCGCAATTGTCTTGGCTTCGCCCCATGGCACGGCACTCTCGCCTGGCTTCCCAGATATGCACCCGACATGTGAGCTGCCTGTGTTCTTATTACCCCGACTCCACTCTCGCTCTGTGTTCTGATTGCTCGCCGCAAAACAGATCGAGGCGGGCCTCCGACGCGTGCAAAATCGTTCGGGTTCGTCTCCGCGCTCAGAGTTTTTGGGCTCTCTCATTGCATTTGTTTTGACTTGCCGCACAGCATCCTGTGCTGTGTCTTTTGCACAGGTTGCACATTCCGACGCGTCTTGCGCGCGTGCTCTGCTTGCTTTCCGCTCGTCGAAGTATCTCCCTGCATTGTCTGCTTTCCAATCGCATACTGGCCTTATTGGCTGCTACAGTCCCCGTATCGCACGCACATGCCACAAATTCTTCCGGGCGTCGGGACGGAAGTCGTTTCTTGGCTGGTAGCGAGGCCGAGGTTTATCCCAGCCGTTTGTACCGGATAATCATCGCAAAGCTTTCTCTATTGCGTACGCAAGTTCTCTCGCTTCGTGCGTCCCATTTTTGCGAGTACAAAAGGCATGTTTCTTTACTTAGCTTGACAGCGTTGCAATCCCTCTTTCAACATGCTCGTCTCAGCTGCACTTACCGCTCTTGCAATGGCCGTTCCGCAGGTTGCTGCACACGGAGGTGTCCTCGCGTACAGCATCGCCGGCACATACTATGGCGGGTGGGTATCTCAATGGTGATGTGCCGCATCGTGCCTAATATCGTGGCGTCAGCTTCAAGGCGTACAACACGGCGACCGGCCAGGTCTCTATCCAGCGCGAGGTTAGTCATGCAGGACCTTGACTGTCACACAGCTGACCTGTTGACCAGTGGGACACATACAACCCTATCACGGACCCGACATCGTCGGTCCTCTCTTGCAACACTAATGGCGCCTCGCTTGGCTCCGGACAGCAGTCTGCCACCGTCGCTGGTAAGCTTCCGTCGGGATCTGTACGCAATCAACTCTGAACACCAACAAACAGCCGGATCCTCCGTGACGGCATACTGGAAGTAAGTCTTACCTTGCCTGCTCACGCATGCAAGGAAGCTCACAATGCGGCCAGCACATGGCCGCACACCATCGGGCCCGTCCTGGTCTACATGGCCAACTGCGGTGGCAGCTGCAGCTCTGCCTCCACGTCGTCTCTGAACTGGGTACGTGCTTTTTCTATTATCTTTCGTTTCCCACTGTTTTAAGCTCACGCCGCTCCGATAAACAGTTTAAGATCGATCAGGCCGGACTCATCTCCGGCAACCTTGTGAACGGGACATGGGGCATGGGCGAGCTCGTGGCGAACAACAACTCGTGGACGTCGACGATCCCGTCGTCGCTCGCTGCGGGCAACTACATCATCCGCCATGAGCTCCTAGCAATCCACACGTCGAATCAGCCGCAGTTCTACCCCGAGTGTGCACAGCTCGTCCTCACTGGTGGCGGTAGCGGTTCGCCCTCGGGAAGCTACCTCGTGAAATTTCCTGGCGCGTACAAGATGTGCGCGTACTCACTAACTCTCTGAGTGCGCTGAACTGACAGGTGTTTTAGGTCTGACCCTGGTGTCGGAATCGACATCTACTCGCAGGAGAGCACGACGAACTACACCATCCCGGGACCTGCAAAGTGGTCTGGGTGAAGGAGCAGTACCTAGTCAGGAAAGATGTAGTGATGTGAATACGAGGAGAATGAGATACATCATACAATTCGCGTATCCATTGGCAGCAAAAGCCATATCTACGAACCTTGAGAAGCTCCTGGGCGGCACGTCGGAGGTCGCGCTGGGCATGCCGGACCTGGTTGCGACGGCTGGCGGCGACCTGCCGTCGTTCGAGAGCAAACTGGTTGGCGTGATCTCAGCCAGAAGGCGGCTGTGGATCAGTTCTGATTACAGGCTACGTCAGTATATAGTCTGCATCAGTCGCGCCGGGTTATTGTCTTGAAGCGTGAATGAAATTTCGCTTTCACGCCAGCGGATCCCACTGGTGCTCAAAGTGCAATAGATGAATAAGTGAATAAGAGTATCGTGAGTGTAAATGAACGAAACAAGGTATAAAGGTCGACTGGGTATTCAATGTACAAGATTTTCCTACAGTAGCTTCTCTGGCCCGTCTCAGAACTGCTGTTGCCCGTATTGATTGTTTTCTTTTTCTCTAATGACTGTGATTTTCTGGATTTTCTATGGCACCACCCCGCTCGTCGTACTCGCTCGTTCAATGGTCACTGCCGCACCCCTGCAGCCACCCGATTCCACCACCGTGCCAGGCTGGCTACGGTAGGACTCGCCTTGCCGACGCGGGCGACGGACGCCGGGATTGGCGTCTTCGCCAGGACCTCCGCGGCCTTGGCTCGACACTGGGGAGCGGCGACGGATGAGATCGAGGATGGGGAGGGAGAGCTGGACCGCGAGCTGGCAGCGTCGGACCACCCGGCGGGAAGGTCGAATACAGGTGCCTCGGCGGTGTTGTCGAGGCATACGATCGCATTCAACGCCTCCTTCTCGGACACTGAAGGCAGCAGAACAGAGACAACGGTGGAGTTGCCGGTCGACACGGAGTCCAAGGACCCTGAGGAGGACGATATCCGTGAGCCGCGGAACGAAGAACGAAGACGAGCAGGCTCACCGGCGCTTCCCTTCCAAACGCTCTGAGATGGCAGGCTCGCGCTCGACGATTCGGAGATGGTCCGAGGGCCCACATCCCCCTGCCCCCGTGCTTGAACATAGATGTTGTAGTCATCTGCAGGGTTGACAGGGTCACCGGCGCCGGCGACCATGTCGAGAATCGCTTGGAGGCGTGCGGCGGTCTCGTCCACAAAGTTCTCCCGTTGAGCTTCAGGACGGTATTCCGGCGTTGCCGGTGGTTGGTCCGGCTCAGACAGCGCATTGCATGGGATGTCCACGAAGGATGTATGCGAGTAGCCTTCGGTGTACTCGACAATCGCCGAGAATGACTGATGAAATTCAGCGTGCTGGACCTCGACGGGAATGGAGTTGACGTATTGAACGACCGGTTCTTGCTCAGGAGTGCTCTCTGTCTCCACCGGAGGGGCTGGGAGGGGACGAGTGGGCGCGGGGGGCCGAGTGGTCGCGGGGGGCCGAGTGGTCGCGGGAGGAAGAGTGGGTGCGGGGGGGCGAATGTGTTCGGTGGGACGAGCGGGAAGGGCTGGGAGGGGACGAGTGGGCGCGGCGAGAGCAACTGGAACGGAGGCTGGCCGGACAGGTTTCACCTGGGGACGAGCAGACGCGTTCGAGATATAGGAGAACGCGCCAGGGACAGAGAGCGGACGGGGAACGGGGGCGCGGGTCGGCGCAGACTTGGACGACTGGGGCTTTGCGTTACGGGCGCCAGACGCTCGAGGGCTGGGATCGCTGACCCTCTGCGCCGTCTTGGTAAGATGGTTCTCGGTGGCGCGCGATGGGCTGACACGGCGAGAGCCAACCTTGCTGGCCGGCGCCCGGGTGGTCTTGGGCGGCGGCGCCGAGCGCGCGTTCTCCTTGCCATTGGCGGCGGCCTTGCTACTGACGGCGGCCTTGGGAAGGGCCGTGGCGGCCTTAGGAATGGCCGTGGCGGCCTTGTGGGCGGCCATCTTGAGGCGCACGGCCTCGATGGCGCGAGTGCGGGAGGCCAAGGGGGTGCGCACGCTCGGGGCAGTGGGAACGCCGGAGACGGGAGACTTGGGGACGGGAGACTTGAGGGAGGTTTGCTTGGTCGGCATTGCAAAAACGAAAGCGAGTTGAAAGCAGCTGCGATAGCAAGGGGTGTTCTTGGTTGTCTTGAGTGAAGAGTAGACGGGGGCTGGCGAGCCTGGGGCGAAGGATTATAAGGTCAGCCTCGCGATTCAGACCGGTCAGCCTCAGGTGCGGCTGACCATGTCTCGAGAGATCTAATGCGGAAGGCAGGGAAAGCATCCATTAGGCGGCAGTCATGCAGTAGTGTCCAGAGAAACCGGGAGACATGTTTGCGGCAGATGAAGCAACGTTCAATGCGGAGCCTTGAGGATCGGATGGCGGAGACGAGACAAGACACCTGAGTGATGAGACCAGCGTGACAAGGGCATAGATTGCGAGAAAGGGTCTGCAAGTTCGTCTTGTGCAGAGTGGTATATGGATGAGCGGAGTGATGGGTAGTGGTCACTGTTGCGGTCAGTGTGACTACTGTTGCATTGAACGGTGCGCGACTTTGCGCTAAATGGGGTCAGGTGACCGTACTTTGAGCAAAACTTGCTGTTGCGCACCTGAAATTTACTCCTCCCAGTACAATGAGCGGAACACCAGAACTCCTTTCCGACGACGACGAAGATGTCGAACAGATTATTCAGCTCGGTTACGCCCTCATCCACGCCATTCTCGAGGGCCAATCCACCTCCGCAATCCAGGTAATCATCAACGCCGGCGCGCCTCTGTGGTTCCAAGACGACGATGGCTGGTCTCCTCTGCATGCCGCGGCGAGCGTGCAGAATGACGCCTTGATGCGACTGCTGCTCGAGGAGGGCGCAGTGTGGAATCAAAGTGTGTCTAACGCCGATCGTATCGTGCTTATTGTCGCTCACCAACTGTGCAGTCGATAATCTGGGGAACACTGCAGGCGACATCGCGCTCTCTCTGGACAATGAACCATGTTATCATCGCATCCGTGATGCAGGCATCCGCTCAGGTGTGTTCATCGCGCATTGATCAAGTGTAGTCTCATTGACGCTATACTTGCAGAACTTTTACTTCAACTCCTCTCGTCGAGAGGAGGATTTGAAGGGGATTCTCTGGTGCTGAAGTCCACCGACACCTCAGCCTTCGCCTCCACAGATGCGTTTCTGTCCTCGAAACTGCGCTACACGAAAGACAAGAACGGACAGGCAATCTGCCTCCTAGAGTCCGAAGGCAATGAGGTGGGGGTCATGATGGGCTGGGAGCGCGAAATTAGTGTGTACCTCTTCTTTTCGCTATAAATATGTATTGAAATGCGGCAGCGTGAAGTGCAGGAAACTGTTCGGAGGCTATGTGCGGACCGGGAGGACTCTGCAGGTGGTCCGAAGGTTCTCAACGTCGGCTTTGGCCTGGGGATAGTGCGTCTCACATCGACCGGCGAGGAGGCGTTCACACTAACGAGGCTAACGAACAGATCGATACCTTCTTTCAAGGCCTCCCTACACCTCCCTCACTGCATGTCATCATCGAACCACATCCAGATGTGCTGCAGTACATGCGCTCGGAGGGCTGGTACGAGAAGCCCGGCGTTAAGATTCTAGAAGGAAAATGGCAGGATTTCATCGAGAGTGATGCCTTGATGGGACTCGGCGGCTTTGATGCCGTCTATACCGACACATTCTCTGAAGATTACGAGGGTGCGTCTATGCTCCCACCCATATGTGCGAGAGCGAGCCCTGACCATCCTGATAAGCTTTGAATCGATTTTTTGCCCACGTCCCGAAACTTCTCGCTGGCCCGAGCTCCCGGTTCAGCTTCTTCAACGGGTTGGGCGCTACGAGTAAGTGACTGCGTCATAGAGGACAGAACGGATAGATGACCATATTGCAGATGCCGTATTCTACGACGTGTACACCCGTCTGTCTGAGCTGCACCTATCTGATCTAGGCATCGACGTGGAATGGGAGGACGTGGACGTCGCCGAGGCACAGGGTGTGGATCGCTGGGGCAAAACGCGGGAGTACTTTGCAATGCGGTTGTACCGTCTTCCGATAGGAAAAACGAATGTTTCTACGTGAAATGAAGTGCTGCCATGACCGCGAATCCCGAGCGCCTTTGTCAGGGGAGATGAGCACCGCCACTTGTTTCCCGCGATCGTTGCCAGCCGCGTCTTTCTCTTTAGCACACCCACCGCAGCGCTCTCTTTTCCTCCACAGACTGGTCTCTGTTCCACCCTCGACTGCGTCGAGTTCTTTCATTAATTTCCCGGCAACCTGGTCGTTGTTCTCTTCTCCTCTGTACATCGTTCAAACCCCCGTCGTCATCCGCCTTCTCGTAGTTCGACATGTCTAGCCCACCAGTGATGGTTTCTGTCGTGTCCCAGAGGAACTCGGACGGTGTCGTCCTGGTAGGCACCTTCCCAACTGTACAAATGCCACTCGTTGACGGCGCGGCAGTATCTGAGTCCGAAGCAAGCACCCCCCGTGCTGCCTTACGAGCTACACGGACATGTGCGTATCGTCAATTCATCCCGCATCCGCGCAACTTATGGTATCCTGCAGGTTTCTCCGGATTCTTGGGCCAGCCGTATCCCAGTCATCAATCGTTTGACGGCTCGGTACAACAAGCCACTCTTCGAGGGGATCTACTTCCTCGTGTACTTCATGTCAGTCCACCTGTTCCCTCTAGCAGCTCAACACTAACAACAGACCATACACAGTGCCTCAATTGCACTCCCCGCGGTCTTCTATCCTATGATCTTCCGCGCCTTGGATAAGAACCACAACGACAACGACGACTTCAGTGTTTTCCACGACGACCGCTTCTTCGACCAGGACCGTCCTTTCTTCCAGGCTCGCGCGGCGTCGCTCGGTATTTGGTTGGCTGTGACACTGCTGTTCTGGACACCCTACCTCCTTTGGAAGCGCGTCGGTCAGAAGCATGCCACCATGCTTGGCAGGCGCTGGGAGGGTGAGGACACTAGGACCCGCGGTGCGGGTGCCTTTGTCCCTTCGTGGAAGATTCAGTTGCCTGGTTTCTATTCCAACTCGACTGTCAGTTTCGCGCGTCTGCTCCGTTCTTTTTTGCTTTGCTGACTGTCGGTGCAGAAGCTGACCATGTCGCTTCCTCCCAACCAAATGCCCACGTCTTTCCACCCGGCGGTCTATCAGCAATCTGTACGCACTCGGTGTACTTATGCCTGCTCACGCTAATCTGTTTTGTTCCGCCATTCTTAGTGGATCAATGGCCCAGTCGATCCTGGCAACCCTTACCCTGGTGGACCTGGCTTCCAAGCTCCCGGGTACCAGAACCCAGGCAATTACGGCAACATCCCTCTGTACCAGGATGAGAAAGCTCCCGCGTACACCAACCAGGGTGGTGCTACGTATCCGGATGAGAAGCAACACTTCGACGATGTTAGAGTCTAGTTCCTGACTTACTTGAATGGTGTATGCTTTGTAACATAAATTTCGTTGCACACAGTGCTGCTCAAGGATCCCTTTCTACTCCCTGGCTTCGTTGCCGCGTGTCACTGAGTAATGTGACCACCGAAGTATAATTTGAATACGTATGTCTTGAGACTCAGAAAAACTCGTCGTGAGACACTGGTGCATTTTGCGCTAGAGTAACTTGGAGCTTGCCGGGAAGTGTATGAAGCAGCATACTAGGCCACAGTGACGCTGCGCCCATCCATCAATGTCCGCTCTGCCCCGGCAACCCACCAGAACAGCCGCGTACAGGGTTGCCCTCTGGCCGAAGGCCACCTGGGCTGTTGTCGATCTCCAGCCGCAGGCGCTTCCGCTGTCCTCTACAACCCGCCCCTCCCGTCACCCACTGCTGACAGGTCACCCGCGCCAGCGTACGCGCGCATGCATCTACAGCTCGTCGTCGTCGTCCTTCTCCTCCTCGGCCTCTGCGAACACAGGCTTCGGTTGGTTGACTCGCCACGCTGTGAGAATTCCCAGCGACGCCATCCAAGCGCATCAGCCCACATTCGACACCCCAGCTGCACAAAAACGCACCGCCAGTCCACTGTGGGTCGTCTTCGCCGACCTTGGCATACTTGAGCAGCGCCTCGCGGGGCTGGAGGAACACGCAAGGTCAGTCTGAAGCCAAGAGCGCAAATAAATGACAAGAACACGCACATCTTCGTCTCGGGTCGTATCGCGGACCAGGTTCTGCACGACGTGCTGGGTTGCGCTGGCACCAACCCGCCCTCCACGACCTGGCCCAGTGACTGGCAGCTCCGGCCTGTGGCTCTTCCGGGGATCCATCCGCTCCTTCTCGTGCTTCCGCTTGCTGCCCCTCGCGATCTCCCCATCCCGGAACATGGGCAATGCGTGCGGAGTGAGAATCGTCGGCGCGGCCACGGCATCCGACATGTCTTCTACCGTCGGTCGTTTCGCCGGTCCTTTGTTCAGGAGCAGCTTCGCGCCATTTAAAGAAGTATGCGGCGAGTACAGCACACAGATCTTCCCACTTGTGAGCCCGACCACCAGCTATACCGAAGGATGATCAGTCCATCGTAAACGGGAGTGGCTGTGATACATACTTGGTTGATCTTGGGGTGCCATTGAACAACAACTGGCGTACTATCGACTTCCAGCTGCTTCTCTACCTCCAAATCGTCCCTGCGAAGGAATAACAAGCTGCCTTTCTCTCCTTTGCCCGACGCGCCCACTCCCGTGACGATGTATTTGTTGTCAGGGCTGAATATCGCATTCGTGGTGGGGTAGAGCGTGAGAGCCCCCACCCGCTCAGCGAGTGGCTTCTTGAACGCCCGAAGATCCCATACTATTCACGGATCGTTAGGAGCAGTTGAGGCGTGGTGTGAGAATGATGCCCACGTTTCACAGTGTTGTCGCCTCCCCGCGTCAGAATGGTATGCCCGTCTACTGAGAACACAAGAGAACCTGTTTCAGTTCCCTTCGTGTGGGCAGCTTGAACAGTCATATCTGGCCGTACAAAGTTTGAGTTGGTCTTCCATAGGTGCAGCGCACCGTCAAGACATGCTAGATGGGTCTTTTCAGCCATTGAGCCCTCGCGAGAGCATAAATAACGGACCTCCTGCGATATACCGACCGTCAGGAGAGTAGGCACACGTCGTAACTTTCGTACGGGCGCCTCGCTCCCTGGACTTGACAACTATCACGCCCTTCTGCTTCCGCCTGTTTTCAACATCCCATATCCTAGCAGGCGAAGCGTCAGATTTCGTCCCGCAGAAACTGCCTAGTCCTCACCTTATCGTAGAATCCGAGGAACTTGTGATGAATATCTCCGAATCCTTCGGATGCCAGGCGCATGCTGACAGCTCGCCGACGTGTCCCCTACAACATACGAATGAAGCTAACGGTAGTTAAGCAATGTTATAGACTTACGATGTGTTCTTCATATCACGGATGTACATGTCGCCCTTGACGTAGGCGCCCCTGGCCAGTCAGGTCAGTCTATCCTCGACTCAGCTGAAAAACGCAGTACTCACTTCTCCTCCCCGTCGCGATCATACAACTTCGCTTGAGACGTACCAGAGATAACGAGAAAGCGCTGGCCGTCATTAGAGTACTTCAAATCGTGAATCTACACGAGCAGCTGAGGTTAGGCTGTGAAACAGGTTCGAGCCGAATCGCCACGCACATGATAGCTCCCCGCCGGCTCCCAAGTCTTGAACGGCTTTGGCCCCGAGCCCGACATCCCGCCGAAGTCCCACAGCTTGCAGTCGTAGTCGTGCGAGCCGGACAGAATGCGCGCGCCCGACGGGTCGAGCGCCAAGGCGGAGACGACCTTCGTGTGGTCGCTGAGTATTAGCTCGTGCGTGATGGGGAACTGTGGCCCATCCGCCGCGTCGAAACCTTCGTCGTCCGGGTCAAACTCCGGCTCCTCCAGGGCGTCGGGTGCCGACGTGGGAGGGGGCCCGGGCTCGTCGTCGTCGTCGTCCGAGCCGTCGTCCGAGCCGTCGACGTCGGGAGCGGGTGCGGCGGACGTTGACGGCAGCGCGGGCGGCCCCATGCTGCGCGACGGGCCCGATCTGCGCTCCTCATTTGCGGGCTGTATGGGTGGAGGCTGTACCGTTGCACCATCCTGCAGACCGACGGTCGAGCCATGAGTGTTCCACGCGCAGACACAAGTCGGGCGACGTACCTCCAGCCTCTTGCTTTTGTCGAACCTCCCGGGATCAAGCGTCTTTTTCGAGGTCTTCTTGCCGAATCCTGCAATGCCCATAGCAGCGAAGACGTCCATGTCGGCCATGGTGAACTATTGTCGCGTCCAAGTAGCGTTCAGAGCAAGCAGTGAAGGCGGCCGCGCCCGGCCCGGCGGTTCGTTGCCGCGCGCGCGTTCGGTGCTCCGAGTCCCGGCGGTGGTTGTAAGCGCATCAGTGTGTTTCGACGACGCCGTCGGCGCTGCAACGAAGGGCTCGCTGTCTAAGAACTTAGTTGTAGGCCATTGTATATATACCGCCTCCAAGTGGGCAAGGGAGCTGCCGCGCGTGCCAGCAGCGGCGCTTTTCGAGTAGGGTAGCCCGTTAGATAAGATAAGATGGTAGCGATCACATGTACACGCGTGGGACGCGCTCCCCACCGCACACTCAGTGTCACACACCCTTCTCCTCCTCCCACAACATGGGCGCCGACGCAGAGCTGGGCTATCTGCCCACAACGGCGCCTGACGTCGCAGTGAACCCGAATCATGTGTCCAAGCGTCGCAAGCGGACGGCCAAGTTCCTCGCCCTCTTGGCGATACTCGCTGTTGCGCAGCTCCTGCTGCTGCCCGGCTCTCCCACCGAACAAACCCATCCCGTGCCCCAGAACGCAGCATCTACGCTTGCGCGTTGTGCATCTCTCCAGGAGGTCCCCTCCCCACCTCGCGACTTTCTCAAACGTGCCGCATCCGACCGCTTCGTGGAAGGTACCCAGGCCGTACTAATCCGCAATGCGAAGGTCTGGACGGGTGGAGAGAATGGCACAGAGGTGTTAAGTGGCGATGTATACCTCGATAAGGGTGTCGTCAAAGGCGTCGGCCATCTAGGCGGCAATCTCGATATCCAGGCCCTGGTCGCGAAGGGCAAGGTGTCCATCGTCGACGCGAAAGGTGCATGGGTAACGCCTGGGTCAGTCGCATGCATGCCTGACTTGTGCCCTTAGTAACTTGCATGTTTCTCCTATAGGATTGTCGATCCACACTCGCATCTCGGGGATGGTTCTTCACCTTACTTGGACGGCGCATCCCCCGACGACAACTCCCGCAAGGGCCCCATTCTTCCCTGGTTGCGCTCTCTCGATGGCCTCAACACACACGACGACTCATATCCGCTGTCCATTGCGGGCGGCGTCACGACGGCTCTCGTGCTACCCGGCTCGGCAAACGCGATTGGTGCGCAGCACGCGCGTGTATTGCGTGCTAGCTTGACGGACCGTGTGTGCAGGTGGTCAGGCTTTCACCATCAAACTTCGGCCCACAAAGGAGCGCTCACCCACGTCGCTTCTCGTGGAACCGCCTTATGATATTTTGAACGCTTCTGCATCGCAATATGGCGCTCCGCTCAGGTGGAGGCAGATGAAGTGAGTTTACTTTGACCATGCTGCAACATCCTGCTGACCTGATGTATCAGGCATGCTTGCGGTGAGTCTTATGACGTCTTTTGCGAGAACCTTATCTGAACCATGTCCTACAGGAGAGAACCCAAGTATGTATGTTCAGTTCTCGCACATAACTCATGGCTGAGAAATACCCTCGTAGGCCGGGTCTATGGGAATTCCCGCATGGACACTTTCTGGGCATTCCGTGAGGCGTAAGCGCGTGTCCTCATTGATGTTAGTACCCAGCACACCTCTTCACAGGTACAACAAGGCACGGGAAATCAAGAACGAACAAGACGCATTCTGTGCGAAGGCGGTCAAGGGCCAATGGACTGGCCTCGGGGACTTCCCCGAGAATTTGCAGTGGGAAGCCCTTGTGGACGTACTGCGTGGACGTGTTCGGGTGTGTAGCCTGCGCCCTCATTTCAAGTGAATTGTTGTCTCACTTTGATATAGGTGCAAACACACTGCTACGAGGCCGTCGACTTGGATGACTTGATTCGGGTAGCTACCACTCCAATGGCGAGAGTCACCTCGCTCAAACTCGCTACGTCTAGCTCTCGAACGAATTCCAGTTCCCGATCGCTGCCGTACATCACGCACACGAAGCGTACCTCGTTCCTGACGTCTTGAAGCGTGCTTACGGTGAGTTGTGCTTCCGTCAGATCGGGCCATACAATTTGCCTGACCAGACGATTTAGGCTCGACGCCTGCTGTAGCTATCTTTGCGACGAATGCCAGGTACAAGCGGGAAGCTTACCGCGGCTCAGAATTTGCTGCTCGTATTTTGGCAGACAACGGGCTAAAGGTTGTTATGAAGGTAAGTACTCATTGTCTCATGGTTTCGTGCTTGAATTCTGACTGCGTGACTCATCAGAGCGACCACCCGGTGCTGAACTCGAGGTACTTGCTGTATGAGGCCCAGCAGGCCCATTACTACGGCTTGCCCGAGAACTTAGCATTGGCTGCCGTAACGAGCCATGCCGCTCAAGTTATTGGGTTGGACCACCGTGTAGGATATCTGAAGGAAGGTGAGTGCAGGAACATCGTTTATTTTAGGGCCTGTTGACGTAGTCCAACATTTCAGGCTATGACGCTGGTAAGACCACCTAAGCGGTGCTCTCAATGTGACACTAATGCTCTGCAGACTTGGTCGTATGGGATAGCCATCCGCTCGCACTTGGCGCAACACCCGCCCAAGTCTACATCGACGGTATTCCCCAGATCGCTAACCCACAAGTGGTCCATAAACCATCAGCGTATCAAAAACCACCAAAGGTGCCTAATTTCGACGAAGAGACGGCCGAAACGATCAAATACGAAGGCCTCCCTCCTCTGCTCTCGAAGAAAGCGTCGACCGACGGCGTGCTATTTGTGAACATCTCGAAAATATTCCTTCCACGGGAGGGCACTCTTCACGAGGCATATGCGACCTCCAGTGTAGACCCTGATGGCGCTGTCATGCTCGTGATGAATGGCAGCGTACAATGTTACGGGGCTGCCAGTGACTGTCCGCATAAGGGTGCCGTCTCGGAGGTGGTAGAGGTTGTGGGTTTGGGGGGCGGTACTATCCAGCCGGGCCTGCTTTCATACGGCTCGCCCTTGGGCCTACAGGAGATTGAGGCAGAGTCGACGACAGGCGACGGCCGTGTATTCGACCCTCTCGTTGGCCCTGTGCCGAAGGTCTTGGGAGGAGATGATACACTCATTCGTGCCGTGGACGGCCTGCAGTTTGCGGGCAGAAGTGCATTGTGCGTTGCATTTTCCCGATACCATGCGTGCGCTGACGAAAATGCAGGCTCGCCTACCGCGCCGGCGTCACGAAAGCGATCACTGCGCCTAGTCACAGAGGTTTCTGGGCCGGGCTTGGCACGTCATTTTCGCTCGGGGCTTTGAATAAACTGGAGGAAGGCGCCGTCATCCAAGAAGTGACTGCGTTGCATGTTGCGGTCGGCCACTTTGGCCGGCAGCCGAGTGTTAGCACGCAGATTGCTGCGCTGCGCAAACTCCTGCTCGGACTGCCCGATGACGACGATCTGTCTGATTCCGCAAGTCATTTCGCGAAGGTCGCGACGGTCAGTGTGTCTTTGAATCTTTCGACGAGTTGTGTGCTAATGAAGTGGAAAAGGGCAAGATTCCAATCGTGGTGGAAGCACACAGCGCGGATATCATCGCGACGCTCATCTTACTGAAGAAAGAAGTCGAGGAGAAGACGGGCGCGAGCATCCAGTTAACGATTGCCGGCGCGACTGAAGCGCACCTCTTGGCAAAGGAGCTTGCAGAAGCTGAAGTTGGCGTCATATTTGTACCATCGAGGCCGTTCCCTGCCGTCTGGGAGCAAGTGAGGGTGTACGCCATTTCTTGACCATTTTCGAGCAAATGGACTCATGATTTCGTAGACTTCCCGGCCCGCCCCTCACGGAGGAAAGCCAGATCTCTCTTTTGCTTGCTCACAACGTGACGGTCGGCGTCGGCGTCGAGGAATCCTGGAGTGCACGCAACACACGGTTTGACGTTGCTTGGGTGAGTTCACAGTTCTTGACGTAACCGGCTTTGCAATGCTAATAGTCGATTAGGCTGCGATCGAAGCTGGCGGACGTATCTCCAAGCTAGAGGCACTCGCACTCGCGTCTACGAACCTTGAGAAACTCCTCGGCGGCACGGCGGAGGTCGCGCTGGGCATGCCGGACCTGGTTGCGACGGCTGGCGGCGACCTGCTGTCGTTCGAGAGCAAAGTGGTTGGTGTGATCTCGGCCAGAAGGCAGGCTGTGGATCTGTTCTGATGGCATGCGATGTCAGTATACTATCGTTGCCCCAGAGTTGAACGGGCCCCAGAGATGAACATCTTGAATATCACTTGCACCACTTGAGCCACAACTCTCAAAATATTCAAGCACATGTATTTCAATCTACAGAATGACTTTCGGATGTTTTTGCTGCTCAGGGGGTGTCGACAGTGTGCACAGTTACTGAAAGGGTGAATTTGGGTGTCTGAAGACCTATATCCACAAAAGTGCGAGACAGTGCGTGCACTGCGCCCCGTAAAAATTAACCCACATGATTTTATATACCTGGTGAAGCGCTGGATAATTTCTCCGGGAGGCAATCGGTAGGATTTCGAGCCACAGACGATAAAATGTAGGTGGAGGGTCAACCACTACGATGGAGTGACAAATTAAGGCTCCGACACTTCAGCCACCTCCCTTCCTGCACGGGTCCGTGACAACGTGCTTGGCTGTGCCGTGCCTTGCCGACGGTGACTTTGTGTGACTGATGCTCGGCGAAATAGTTCATCTCTGGGCCTCCCCTTGAATTTCGAGTGTCCTTCCCGGGAGCCCCCCGAGGACAGAATATGTCTAGCTAAAAATCCGAAAAAACAAGAATGAGGTAGCTGAGATCAATGTGCATACATTTGTGAAATCTTCATGAGAGAAAGAAGCATCACGAAACATCTACGGGCGAAACAATGAAAACCCGTTCAACTCTGGGGCAACGATAGTATAGTCTGCATCAGTCGCGCAGGTCTTGTCTTGAAGCGTGAATGGAATTTCGCTTTCACGCCAGCGGATCCCATTGGTGCTCAAAGCGCAATAAGAGTATCGTGAGTGTAAATGAACAAAACAAGGTATAAAGGTCGACTGGGTATTCAATGTACAAGATTTTCCTACAATAGCTTCTCTGGCCCGTCTCAGAACTGCTGTTGCCCGTATTGATTGTTTTCTTTTTCTCTGGTGACTGTGGTTTTTTGGATTTTCTGTGGCATCACCCCGCTTCGTCGTACGCGCTCGTTCGATGGTCACCGCCGCACCCCGGCAGCCACCCGATTCCACCACCGTGCCAGGCTGGCCACGGCAGGACTCGCCTTGCCGATGCGAGCGACGGACGCCGGGATTGGCGTCTTCGCCAGGACATCGGCGGCCTTGGCTCGACGCTGGGGAGCGGCGACGGATGAGATCGAGGATGGGGAGGGAGAGCTAGACCGCGAGCTGGACCGCGAGCTGGCAGCGTCGGACCACCCGGCGGGAAGGTCGAATACTGGTGCCTCGGCGGTGTTGTCGAGGCATACGATCGCATGCAACGCCTCCTTCTCGGACACTGAAGGCAGCAGAACAGAGACAACGGTTGAGTTGCCGGTCGACACGGAGTCCAAGGACCCTGAGGAGGACGATATCCGTGAGCCGCGGAACGAAGAACGAAGACGAGCAGGCTCACCGGCGCTTCCCTTCCAAACGCTCTGAGATGGCAGGCTCGCGCTCGACGATTCGGAGATGGTCCGAGGGCCCACATCCCCCTGCCCCCGTGCTTGAACATAGATGTTGTAGTCATCTGCAGGGTCACCGACGCCGGCGACCATGTCGAGAATCGCTTGGAGGCGTGCGGCGGTCTCGTCCACAAAGTTCTCCCGTTGAGCTTCAGGACGGTATTCCGGCGTTGCCGGTGGTTGGTCCGGCTCAGACAGCGCATTGCATGAGATGTCCACGAAGGATGTATGCGAGTATCCTTCGGTGTACTCGACAATCGCCGAGAATGACTGATGAGATTCAGCGTGCTGGACCTCGACGGGAATGGAGTTGACGTATTGAACGACCGGTTCTTGCTCAGGAGTGCTCTCTGTCTCCACCGGAGGGGCTGGGAGGGGACGAGTGGGCGCGGGGGGCCGAGTGGGCGCGGAGGGACGAGTGGGCGCGGAGGGACGAGTGGGCGCGGCGGGACGAGTGGGCGCGGAGGGACGAGTGGGCGCGGAGGGACGAGTGGGAAGGGCTGGGAGGGGACGAGTGGGCGCGGCGAGAGCAACTGGAACGGAGGCTGGCCGGACAGGTTTCACCTGGGGACGAGCAGACGCGTTCGAGACATAGGAGAACGCGACAGGGACAGAGAGCGGACGGGGAACGGGGGCGCGGGTCGGCGCAGACTTGGGCGACTGGGGCTTTGCGTTACGGGCGCCAGACGCTCGAGGGCTGGGATCGCTGACCCTCTGCGCAGTCTTGGTAAGATGGTTCTCGGTGGCGCGCGATGGGCTGACACGGCGAGAGCCAACCTTGCTGGCCGGCGCCCGGGTGGTCTTGGGCGGCGGCGCCGAGCGCGCGTTCTCCTTGCCATTGGCGGCGGCCTTGCTACTGACGGCGGCCTTGGAAGGGCCGTGGCGGCCTTGGAATGGCCGTGGCGGCCTTGTGGGCGGCCATCTTGAGGCGCACGGCCTCGATGGCGCGAGTGCGGGAGGCCAAGGGGGTGCGCGCGGTCGGGGCAGTGGGGACGCCGGAGACGGGAGACTTGGGGACGGGAGACTTGAGGGAGGTTTGCTTGGTCGGCATTGCAAAAACGAAAGCGAGTTGAAAGCAGCTGCGATAGCAAGGGGTGTTCTTGGTTGTCTTGAGCGAAGAGTAGACGGGGGCTGGCGAGCCTGGGGCGAAGGATTATAAGGTCAGCCTCGCGATTCAGACCGGTCAGCCTCGGGTGCGGCTGACCATGTCTCGACAGATCTAACGCGGAAGGCAGGCAAAGCATCCCTCAGGCGGCAGTCCTGCAGTAGTGTCCAGAGAAACCGGGAGACATGTTTGCGGCAGATGAAGCAACGTTGTGGTGAGGATCGGATCGCGGAGACGAGACAAGACAACAGTGATCAGACCAGCGTGACAAGGGCATAGATTGCGAGGAAGGGTCTGCAAGGTCGTCTTGTGCAGAGAGGATTATGGCTGAGCGGGGCGATGGTAGTGGTCACTGTTGCAGGCGCGCGACTTGGTGGCAGCCTATAGACGTGAGATCAAGAAGTTCACATTGCGCGCGATTTACATATCCTCATGGAATAAGTGTATTATATGGAGTCGTTAGCAGTAAAAAGTACACAGGGGAATCTATCAGTGCGGTGTATGGCCCTCCCTTGGGCTAATGAATGCAGATATGTGCGATGAAAACTGGGGATGCAAAATGCCAGTGTCTAAGCGCGTGCGAGTGCAGACGATGCAAGTGTCAGCTCAACCTCTCCTCCAGAGCGTGCGCCGCGCCGCCCCGCCGCCCCGCCGCCCCGTGCGAGGCGGACGCGCCTTCTGACGCCCATCCATAACTATACAAGAATAAATCTTCCTTCCCAACTTGATTGGCACCTCATGGGTGCGACAGACGCTCCTCCTCAATGGTCGGCTGCCGGCTGTGGCCGAACTGGCTCGGCGACGACGGCCGCGTATCGTCGACAGGCGACGGACCGTAGCTCGTTGAGAGCGGTGTACGCGTTATTGTCGAGTCTGCAGCCGACGACGAGCGCGTGTGCGTCGCGAGACGCCAGCGCGACTGGATCTGGTGGCCGTACGACGTCGACGTGTCTGTCGAGTGTGCGCTGGACGGCTCCGCAATGGTGGTCGTCGGCGTGAACGCGGGGTACGTCTGCCGCACGGCGGGGTCGATCTCCTCGTTGTGCGTCGGCGTTGGGTTGCGCGGGCGCTCGTCGACGGCCACGGCCGACACGCGCACGTCGCTCTTGCTCTTCTCCGAGTTGGCGCCCTTCTCGAGGGCGGACTGGTCGTCTCCGGACGAAGAGCCGCTGCGCGAGCGCAGCGCGTTGAACGGCCGCCGCCGCCAGACGTGCTCCAGGCCGAGGTTCCACAGCGCGTTGAGGAACATGACGATGACGGCGATGGAGAATACCACGAGGACGACGAAGCCGATGGCGACGCGCGGGATGGGCGCGAGGTTGATGGGCTCGATGTATGCGATGAGCAGCCCCCGCGCACACGACGCGCACGATGCCGACGAATACACCCAGCACGTCCGCGCGGCGCGTCTGCCCTGGTCGGCACACGATGTATGCGGCGAGCAGGAGCGCCTCGAAGATGACGACGAGGATGATCTGTGTCGTGCCGGAATTCTTGCCCGCGGCTATGAGGACGGCACGGAGGAACAAGGCGAGGATGGGGAAGGCGAAGTAGAAGTAGCGCGGGGCGCGGTAATGAGCGAAAAGGGGAGACATGGCGGGCAGGTCAGTGGGCAGCAGATAGGGTGACGACCGGCGGAGGTGGTGGAGGATGCGGAATGTTGCGTAGCCCACGATGCCCGCGATGGTCAAGAAGGTGATCACAGAGATCACAATGACCAGCCACGAATCCTTCAGAGTCCATTCGTACAAAGCGAAGGTTACGAGAGGGAAGTAACATATGAGGGCCTAACGACAATCAGTTTTCGTTGCATTGGCAAGGTGAAGAAAACGTACGATGCGGAGGCCCCATTCCCGCGCAATGATAGGGAATCGTGCTTTGATGTCCATCAGCCAACGGGATTGGCTGCGGCGCGTGGCCAAGATGATGAGGCCGTAGCTGACGGCCAGGACAAACGCGGCGACGGCGAGTAAGATCAGAGCGCTGAAAAACGCGGTCATGAACGCGTTGGCGGTGGCGATGCCAACGGTGTTGGCATAGATGGGCACGCCAGCCTCGAGGAGGTTGCTTGACGAGCCGGTGACCGTCTGCACGTCGCGCACGCTCGGAGCTTCCACCGCAGACGCGGTGCGGGCGGCCAGGGACGCGAGGTTCACCTTGGGCAATGCCTTTGCCGAGGCGATCAAAGAAGGCGGGATGGCAAATGCGGCAGCGCCGCCGCTGACAGGCTGACTGTACGGTGACAGCTTGCGGTTGACGAGGGCTGTCGTGCCGCCTTGGGATGCGTCGGCCAGCCTGCCGCCGGTGTGATGACGCAGACTGTTGATGCTGCGCTGCATGGAGGACTGCGCCGACTGTGAGAAGAGGCCCATGGTCCATGAGAAATTGGACGCGAAGGCGCGATAGACGACCGGGTAGTTAAGATCGAAGAAGCCGACGATGCGATGAGCTGATAGAGCCCGAGGAGGTCGAGCAGGCGGGCGGGGGCGAGCGAGTCGGGCACGAAGGACTGCCAAATGGCAGAGAAAAGAGTAACCAAGGCGAGCCCGGCGAGTGCCCAAGACACGCCGGGCTGGTGGGTGGACCAGCCGTTGGAGAGGGTGGACTGCAGGCATGCCTTGAGATCGCCGGTGGATGTCTCCGTGAGGGTGAGCTGGACGAAGGCCTCGAGGTCGGGGATCTGGAAGGCGATCGCAGGGAGGTGTTTCGTGATGTCTACGGAGGACGGGAGTTGGAGGGCCTCGTGTCCGGAAAAATTGTAGAGAGGGAGTGGACAGAGGGCGCCGCCGAAGAGGGTGCAGATGTCAATGGTGAGATTGAGGGGGCGGAGGCCGTAAACGTTGAGGAAGAGGTTTGCGGAGACATTGACATTGGCTTGCTGGTAGGAGGGTGAGTGCATGCTAGAGAATGGGCGAAAAGAGGACGCACGACGGATGCTGCTGTGACGTTGAAAACGATGGAGTTGTTTGCGGGGAAGTATGCGATGTCAAATTGCTCTACGAGGAGATTCTCTGGGGGTGCGCAATAAGATACGGAGGAGGTAACTGTGGAGGGGTCAGCGGAGAAGAGAGGGATTGGTGAGAACGACGGACATAAGGTGTTCTGGTGAGCGGTGACGACGGGGAGAAGAGAGAGAGCGGAAAGAAAAAGTCGCAGCCGGGCGACGGAGAAGAGCATGAAGGGCGAGAGAGGCGACGGCGGGCGCTGTGGGGGAGGCGTTTATGAGGAAGCGGGTGAGTCTTTGTCCTCGAGGCGACTGGAGGCGCATTGTTCTTACCGTTGATGTCTATTGTCCTTTGCCGGGCTCTGTCGTTGCGCTGGCGGGCGGCGGCTGTGCTTGTTGTCTATGGGGAGAAACAAGGAGGGTGCGAGGGCGCGAGGGCTGGCATGTTTCGCGGTGGAGAATATGGAGTTGGCAGGGAGCACTCGGACGCTGCAGAGCCCGCTGACATAAGCAGCCTCCGCCTCCCGCCGCGCCACCGACGCGTTCCACTCGCCGTTCCACTCGCCCAATGCCCCAAGGTAGCTCCTCTCCGCCCGCTGCCCGCCGCTCTGACATGTCTTGTCCCAGTCACCTGGTGAGCCCGTCGCCCGCCGCCGTCTCCGCGCGCCGCTCACCGCCTCTCGGGACGTTTCGGCAGCCCCGTGTGCGACCGCCAGGTCCCCGCGGACGACATCAACCGCCATCTCGACAACGCCTGCACCTCCGCGCCGCGTGCTCCCGCCTCCGCGGCGCTGGCACCCATCTTCAGCTCGGCCGCGCGTCGTCCCGCACACCCCCCGGCTGCGTCCCCCGCCCTCAAGCGCCGTCACCCGCCGGAGACACCCACCCCTGCACCCGCAAAGCGTCTCAAGGCCCACGAGGGCACCATCAGCTCACGCCTCGCCGCTGCCGCACCGCTCCCAGAGCGCCTCCGGCCCAGGTCCCTCGACGACTTTGTGGGCCAGAGCCACCTGACAGACACCCTGCTCCAGAGCGATGCTGCGGCCATTGGAAGCATGATCTTTTGGGGTCCGCCGGGGTGCGTCGATCCGTCGGCCTCGCGCGCGTCTGTCCACTCATACATCGCAGCTGCGGCAAAACCACCCTCGCCAGACTCCTCGCGAAGCGCACGGATGCCGTTTTCAAGGAACTCAGCGCGACCATTGTGGGCATCAATGATGTCCGCCCGCTGTTTGAGGAGGCAAAAAAGACGCTCCAGCTCACAGGCAGGCATGTCCGCTGAAGTTTGATCTTGGCGCCGCGCGCTGAACCCACGACAGGCGCACCATCATCTTCCTGGACGAGGTCCATCGTTTCACAAAGTCGCAGCAGGTAATTAGGCCGACGCGTCATTTGGTCTCGGAGCACGACTCAATACGCATATCAGGACATCTTCCTTCCGTTCATTGAGCAGGGTCATGTTCAGGTAGGTCGCGGCGAGCTCCATCGTGCCCTTCCCTGACGCAATGTGCGCCGCTAGCTGATAGGCGCGACGACGGAGAACCCGTCATTCAAGCTCAATGGCGCGCTCCTCAGTCGCTGTCGGTAGGTGCTTGGCATGGGGTCGTAGACGTGCTGCTCACCGTACGTGCCAGGGTGTTTGTTTTGGAGAGGCTCTCCGACGAAGACATCATCGATATCGTCAAGCGGGCCATCAGACGCGTCGCGGCAGAGTCGTCGCCCGCCGAGACCATAGAGACGGAGCCGCCGAGCTCGCCCACAGCGTCTTCGTCGCAGCTGCCCGCGTCTTCTCAGACGCTGCTCGATTCGTCACAACCCACGACATCGTCTCAAGATGAACCCAATGCGCCGTCTTCGCATCCGCACATCACCGCCCCCCTCATCGCGTCCCTCGCGTCACTGTCTGCGGGCGACGCGCGTACCGCTCTCTCGCTGCTCTCGCTTCTCCTCTCCTTCTCACCTAGAACCCCGCCCGAAACGCTCCTCGCCGCGCTGCGCCAGTCCGTCGCGACGTCCTACGACCGCACGGGCGACGACCGCTACGACCTCATCTCGGCGCTGCACAAGAGCGTGCGCGGCAGCGACGGCAGCGCGGCGATGTACTGGCTCGCGCGCATGCTCGAGGGCGGCGAGGACCCGGTCTACGTCGCGCGGCGCATGGCCGTCTGCGCGAGCGAGGACATCGGGCTGGCGGACCGCCACGCGCTGCCCCTCGTACGCCCTCCTTCCCCCCGCTCTCCCGCCCTCGTGCGCTGACAACGCCGTCCCAGGCCATGGCGACGCTGACCGCGTGCCAGCAGATCGGCATGCCCGAGTGCCGCATCCACCTCGCGCACTGCGTCGCGTACCTCGCCGAGGCGCCCAAGTCGACGCGCGCGTACGACGCGTACGACCGCGCGGCGGCGGCGGCGAAGCGCGACATGACGCAGCCCGTGCCCGTGGGCGTCCGCAACGCGCCCACCGCGCTCCTCAAGGCGATGGGCCACGGCATGGGGTACCGCTACAACCCGTCCTACGCGCATCCCGTCACGAACACGTACCTCCCGCCCGCGGTGCGCGCGCATGCGGACGGCGCGCGGTTCTTGTTGGAGGAGGGCGATCGGGCGGGGAAGGTGTGGGATGAGGAGGCGCTGGGCGAGTGGGAGGTGGGGGAGAACGGCGGGCGGGCGTGGGAGGGGCGGTCGGAGCGAGTGGAGGAAGCGGGGAAGGAGTGACGGGGTTTGTACTGAGAAGTTATCTTACATTGGATTGTTATAATCTTTGCTTGTGTTATTCTCGATGGACGACAGTGTATAGGCTCCCCGAAGCACTTAGAACAGACCGACTACTCATCCTGTGCCACGGAAGGCTACCCGAGGCAGAGACTTCGGGCCTTCAAAATTCGCGAGCTCAGTATCAGCGTGTTGTCCTCTCGGGTATCTTCCAAAGAGCATGCAAGAGAGGCGGGGGCTCTCCGGAGTATCTCCGATGAAGAAAATTGGCTGTCGCTCTGCGTCGAGGTGGGAAACACATATTATTGCAGGCTGCACGAAGGCTGGTAAAGTACATTACAGAACATAGCATCCAAAGGTATCCATCAGACAAATGCCCCGCTCGCTGGCAAGTGCAGCGCACACTCCGGAGAGCGCACGTCGGACGAGCCAAACGTCCTCGAGACCGCGCAGGGCGGCCATGTTCTCTGTCGAACGAGGGGGCATGGAAGTCATCGACTGGATATGAAGGATGTGGCATGTGTAAACATGCAAGACTCGAGTTAGTTTCTATAGAATAGATCCTAGCTGAGTATGTTCTAAGGAAAAGCGGATGCGGGTGGGAAGGTTTATATACGGCGGGGTGGTCCGTGCGCAGGCACGTGATGGGGCAGAGGTGCGCGGCGGGTTTGAGCGTCGGGAACGTCGTCGTCGGTCTCGTCTGCGCCTTCCGCGTCGTCCCGATGCCTGTCCTCACACCTGTGCTCAACGGGGACGCCGCACTCGACGTCGACGTACCCGACAACGCCCTCCGTGTCCTGGTCACTGGCTATGGCGTACGCACCCCTGCGCCCCCGCCTCGTGCCTCCACTAACCGCTCGCAAGCCAGCCGTTCTTCCGCTACCGCATAAACCCCTGCTGGATGGCCGTCGAGCCTCTCAACAACGCCCTGCTCTCCCTCGACGACCTGCCCTCCTTCCCCCCCGACGGCATCGACTTTGACCACCCAAACGGCGCCGCGTATGACGACGATCCACAACACGTCCATGTCACCGCCCTGCAGCTCCCGCTCACGTTCGACGCCGTAGTCGAGACCGTGCCCGGCTTCCACGCCCGGCCGCCCGTCCTCCCGCCCGCCGTGGCGCCGCACCTCGCACCGCCGCCCGAGGCAGGGTATGACTTCATCTTTCACATCGGGCTCGCCGGGCGCGGACCCCTGCGTGTCGAGCGCCTCGGGCACAAGCACGGGTACCGGATAAAGGACACGGTCGGCCAGCACGCGCCGATGGTGGCCCGCCTGCAGGACGCGACCGCGCTCGAGCAGGCGGAGATCTACGAGCAGCTCGCGGCGTCGAGCGCGATGGCGCGCACGGACGCGCCGGCGCCGGCGCCGGACATCGCGGTCGAGCAGCCGCTGCGCGGGTTCAGCAAGGGCTACGAGAACTACCCGGAGGACCTGCACAGCCCGATCGACGTGGAGCGCCTGGTGCACGCGATGAAGAGCTTCGGCGTCGACGTGCGTCGTGTTTCGTCTTTGCGCGCTCTCCGACGCGGTGTGTGGTGCCGGCGCTGACCGTATGTGGGCGCGCGCAGGGCATCTACTCGTCGATGGACGCCGGGCACTACGTGTGCGACTTCACGTACTACTGCTCGCTCGCGGAGGCGCGGCGCATGGCGCAGAAGCACGACAAGGGCAAGCACACGAAGGTGCTGTTCATGCACTGTCCGCCGGTCGACCAGCCGCTGAGCACGGAGGAGGTCACGGACGCGATCCGGAAGATCATCCTGTGGGTGTGCAAGGGCGAGCCGCGATGAGCGCGCTCGGTCCGTTCGTTTGTTCCTGCATTGCTTGCTATTCATCGCTGTGTCTGGGTCTTGGGTCTGCTGTATGTGTATTTACGCATTCATCTGTAGTATAGAGGTACGAGGGTGGCTGTGAGGCGGGGGCGTGCGGGGTGTAGGCTGTCCGAGGCGGACGGTGTCGGGGTTGGCGGGGGCTTGTCTGCAGGGAGGGAGGGGCCCGCCACTCGTTACTTTACGGTGTCAGCACCACCTGCAGCTGGCGGTGCCACTTAATGGTGTACGTTTCTTCATTTCTCATGGGTTAATCAAGTCGAACACACGCATGCTTGTCCATGTCATTATTGCGGTGCATTATGTGAACGCGGGTCGTCGTCGGCGAGCAGTGGCCGCAGAATGTCAATGGGCGCTTGCGCGGGGGCGCCGGGACGTGTCCACAGGGCCGGGGACGATCGAGGAGGCCGTGAGGACGTGTCACCGTCGGCTCTGAGCTGTGCCTGCGGTGTGCGTGATCGGATGCAAGGCGCAGGCAAGGCGCAAGCAAGGCGTGTCAAGCACAGCGGTATGCAAGCACTTCAAGTACAGCAGCGCAGGTTATCGGACGGCGGGCGTGCATAGCAACGTAGGAGTGTCGCCAGGCAAGTGAGACGACGGAGACCCGAGAGCGCATGAGAAACTGCCGGGGATTGGTCGAACTAGGCCTGTGGAGCGCGTCGGTTCAGTGTTCTCGACTGAGCTCGTGCAGCGCTTTCGCTGAGCGGTTTGGGAGCCCAGGGTAGCCCGAGGCAAGCTGTCCGGAGGGCGTGGCAGGCTGTCTGAAGGGCGTGGAGAGCGCGCCGTCGAGACTGCGGCGGGGCTGGCAGTGGCAGCGACCAGAGGCAGCGGACGGCACAGCCTTTCGGGCGGCGGGCGTCCCGCGATCGGCAACACAGCTCTCTACACCGTACTTATTCCCCCTCGCTCGCCGGCCGCGTTCAGTTCGCGCCCAAGCCCCCTGCGAGCTCACCGCCACCCGTGGAGCCTGCCGCGCTTCCTTTCTCTCGCTCACCCTCTCCCCTCGCCCCAGATGTCCTCACAAGCCGTGCGTCCCAGCCCCTCACGTCGTCGCACCGCTCACCGTCACCGCAGATTCGACGCAAGCTCGTCATTGTCGGCGACGGTACGGCCTGCACTGCTCCTTGCACCACGTCGCGTCTCACGTCCACCAGGTGCTTGTGGCAAGACATCCCTCCTCTGTTCGTTCGCATTGGGAGAGTTCCCAAAGGAATACGTGCGTGATCGCTTCATGTGCCTCTCCATGAGCGTGCTGACACCGTCCCTCTCCAGCAACCAAGTAAGTGCTGCTCCCAGGTCCGACGGTGCCTGTGATGAACATGGCTGTCCTTGCCAGCGATCTTCGAAAACTATGTCGCAGAAATTAGGCTCGACGGCAAACCTGTGCAGCTGGCGCTATGGGACACAGCGTGCGTAACCCCCTCTCTGCGCGAATGCTATGCTCAGCGACTGTCGCAGTGGCCAAGAGGAATACGAGGTAACGCGTCCGCCGCCGCGATGGCCTGCTCTGTGCTGAACCGTGCGCGCCACAGCGGCTGCGGCCCTTGTCCTACTCGAAATCGCACGTCATCCTCATCGCCTTCGCCATCGACACGCCCGACTCGCTCGAGAACGTCACCGTCAAGGTGCGCGTCCCCCGCCGCCTGCGCAACCCGCGCGCTGACGTCATTCGCAGTGGATAGAAGAAGTCCGGTCCATCTGCGGCCCCGTGATCCCCATCATCCTCGTCGGCTGCAAGGCAGACCTCCGCCCCCCGCCCGCCGCACCCAACGCCGCCAACTACGTCTCCCGCGCACAGGCAGAGCGCGTCGCACAGCAGATCGGCGCACGCGCCTACAAGGAGTGCTCGGCCCTCAAGATCGAGGGCGTCGACGATGTCTTCGAGGCCGCCACCCGCGCGAGCATGCTCATGCGCGAGGGCGTCTCCGCGAACGGCTCCCACCAGAGGCGGCGGAGCAGCGTCTCGGGCGACAGGGACGAGTCTGGCGGTGGGAGATGTTGCATCATCAGTTAGGTCCGAGGGCGAGCGCGGACGATGGACGATATTTGTTTTCAAGTTGACCTGTCTTATTTTTTCCTACCTTTATGATGATGTCTTTGCTTTTTCGTAGTGCGGCGTTGCGTGCATACTGAATTCAAGAGTGCGTTCCCATCCGACCGCCTCTGGAGTTGACAGGTAGTTGGAGGCGACCGGCCTCATGGCCTTTATGTAAACTCCGGCCCGGTGGCCTTGAGCGGGACTCGACCGCGTAGGGACCAGTACTATCGGTGGGCCAGAAGTGAACCACCTGGTAGTACCTATAAGCGGAGCTAGTAAGCTAGTAGAAGGTGGGGGGTGTCTCGAAGCTAAGTAGCCTCACTTAGCTTGTTTTCAGTGCCGCGCCGCGGTCCCCACTGGGGCGCTCCTAATCGGGAAACGTCGGCTGATGAGATCCACAATCTCCCACCCGCGTTCCCGCCCCGCATCAGCAAAATCAGAGAATTATTATGATCATTATAACCGGTTATCACAAAGCTCTCCCAGGCATGATATCCAGCCTGTAGCTGCCTTATTTAGGTTATACGACAGGATATCCTCACTAATCTACTAAGCTGGACCTCCCGCATGTTCGTGATAACTTTCAGGACATATCACCTACGTAGATTGCGAAATGCCCCATAATTATGACGGGGAGAGAAGCATCATAATCGCTTATAATCGCTATAATTTTTTCTCACTTTTGCCGATGCGCGCGGCATCCCGGCACGGCCCCCATCCCGATCTCCGGACGCCCGCTGCCGCCGGCAACGCCCGCTCGTCGTCCCTGACGTCGAGCTCGCTGTCCCCGACGACGACAACGAGTTCTCCCCCTCCCCCGTCCCCTACCATAGACATACGCATACCGTTGGAATCGTACTGACGGCGCGGACTCATTGGTGCTTACTACAACGTTCCTGGAGGTGCAGAACTAGGTACTCATGTAATTCATTAATTATATATAGACTTTCTAAAAGCCTCGCACTCTGTGAGGCTTGACTATGTGGCAATGCGTATACAGGTTCAATAAGGAGCTGGAGGTCCATGTAGGACGCTTGGAGCCACCAAGGCGAGCCTCCCCACGCTGCACGTGCCACGCGATCAACGCGTTTGCCGAGTCGATCGCGTCTAGTACGCGTCTCCTCACATTAGCCCATGGCGTCCTACAAACGGTTCAAGTCTACCTCAAATTGTGTCCGAGAGTTCAACCCAGGCCTCCTATCGCAAGGCCAGGTCCCCTCGGTTCTAGGAAAGCGGAGAAATATGTTAGAACTCGGACAAGAGAGGGCTGCAGAGCAGGAGGCTAGGCAGAGCCAGGCACCTCGTGTGTACTACCTTTTTACCGCTAAACATGCTATTCACTGCGCTGCTGTGCAGGTGTTACCGCCTTTCTACGCCAAGTGATTGTAGAAGCAGGGCTTGAGGTTGGGGAGATCCCGCAGGACCTGGATGACTATCTCCAGTCCTTGCCCAGCGCGCCAGCCGACGAAGATACCTCGGAGCTGTGGGTTGATGAAGTTGATGACGATGCCGCTACGCACGGTCTCAGCAACGCAGAGATCGCCATGAATCGTGCTCGATTGCATGCGATCATCGGGTGCGTTCAATGCTCACTGTCCGATACCAACAACTCACTCCATACAGTCTTTACGGGGGCAGGGTTCGCGGACGCGATCGTCGCACTCGCATGGAGAGACGCAGGGCAGCGGACCACGCCGGAGCTCCTGGATGCATACGTTCACTGGACGTATGCCGGCGCCGATGCACGCAACGAGGCTCGCAACGAGTCCAGCTCAAGCTCGTTCACGGTCCAAATGATTGGACTATCAGGTGTGTCTCCTTCTAAGCTTGCAATGTGCGATTCTAACCATCCAACAGAGTACTCGGAGGCTATGGTGATTGAGCAAGGCCCCCATGAGCCTAACATCGCTCTCGCACGACACGGCCTTCTCAGGGCTGCACCTTACCTTCCCTCCCTTGCCTTTTCATTCGACCTGCTCGAGTTCTACCGGCACCTTCGACGCCGGCAGCCTACTTTCGGAATTCAGGCATTTGCCAAAGTTATCTGCGCTTTTCACAACGTAAGTACCGGCCCATTGTGCGTTGTTCTCTAGCTGATCAAGTATCGCAGCTTCTGTACTACCCGAAGCTCCAAGAAAAGCTATCGCGCGCCTTTGACGTCTACTTGGACATCCACAGGCGACTCCAGCACGTTACAGATGAAGCCCTTGGTCGAAATGCGCCAAACTGGCGCGCTCTCTTCGGCTGCCCGTGCTGCGGATTCAAGGTGTGTTACGATGGCTTCTTGAGTCAATTACTGGGATGCTCAGACAGAGCTCTAGCAACCCAACGAGCCGCTTCTTACCCCGGACCGCCTACACGTGATGGACGGCAACAGCTCTCAGAAGCGACTTTGCGGGGCAGGTCGCTCTGACATGCGGGAGTTCAACAGCAGCTATTTTTTGTCCCCTGCGCAGGTGGACCAGTTTGCGAACGAAGTCGCTGGCAAGCGGCGCACGGCTCCGGAACCCGGGCCGCCGGTCCCCAACTCCGATGCCGACTTGGAGTCGGACGGCCTGCCGACAAGCAACCTGCCCCAGTCAAAATGCACGGATGGCTGGCAGGCCGCGAATGCGACTTCAATGGGGAAGTCGGTCACGGAAGTATTTGACCAGACTGGGGTTTTCCTGACGACGTGCCGGCACGGCATCGTCGAGTTCGTCACAGAGATGCTGCGAAGCGGAGAGCTGTGAGTGCTATCCTTTCCTCCTCCGTACAACGTTAACACCAGGCCGTGCAGCGCGAAGTATGCGCTCGCATCATTAGATGCAATTATGAAGACCTATGGCAGCGATCAGGCCGTTGGATACGATATCGGGTGCTCTATGCACTCGACCGTCCAGTCAACGAGCCTGGCCTCCGAAGCCAACGCACGACGGCTTCATCTCATCGTCAACGCATTCCACGGGTACGCGCACAATAGACGATGTCAACTCCTTTTCCACATCCTTTATCAGCTTGGGATGGGGATTGAAGACCTGGAAACTTGCGAACAGATTTTCTCCAGCCTCAACGGTGTCGCGCGGACTGTTCGCCACGCGTCGTACTTTCACTGGCAGCAATTTCTCGACCTTCATCTCCGTTGGTGGGACGAAGACCGACATGCGGAGCTAAGTACGTGACCTCCTTTGCATGCGCCGGCATTTTCTCATTTAGCTTCAGGCAGGTTTCTCTACAACAACTACCGACAGGCACTCTCCATGATATCTGAGTACAAGCGTGAGCTGGCCGTATTCACACAAATCACCGGCTTCAGCGCCCCCGACTTCGAGTGTTGGATCGTAGAGGAGCGGGACTATCTTGAGAAACTCCGGGAGGAGCCCGAGGAGGATATTCAGAAGATCTCGTACGTGGAGGCCTTGATCAACTTGGAGGCTGCAGAGTCCGTCTTTTTATTTCTTTCTCACTCTACCGCTGTGCTGACTCTTGGGCAGGACGTCGTACGGTGGCATCACCACGGTTGACTTTCTCACCTACACGCCTGCGAACTTTGCAGCCGGCTACAATCCGTCGGTTCTACGGGCCGCGTCAGTGAAGGCGAAGGAACTCGAGCGTCGGAGCGCTCACCGAAAGCTCATTCTCGCCCAGAACGTCGTCGACGACTTGGAACGCCGCCTGGCCATCGAGGATCGATGGACCCCCGAGTCGCCCGAGTTCAAAACGGTGCGCGACTACATCGACAAACGCAAATTCATTCGAGCAGTTGAGGAGCTCGAGGGGCTCGTCGTACAGAGGCTTTTTGAGCTGGCAAAGTGGAACATCTCGGGGACTGGTAAGTTTTTCACGTTGGATTTGGCACGAGGCTGAACTTCACTCCTTCAGGCTATAAACTTTGCAAGCATATTTCACATGCAATAACGCGCCGATCAGGCGCCGTACGATCTGCAGTCGACCGCTACAACGAGCTTGCCCCGCTCCAGCATCCGCCGCGCCCAACCCTTCTCTACTCTGAAGTTGCTAGCTATAGCTGGCTCGCTGACTTCGATCTCTTGAAGGAATCGCGTGCCGACGTCCTGGACAGGCCATGGTCGAAGCCAGCCAACCGAGAGGCGTGCATGAAACACTTCAAGGTCCTGCGAGCGAAAGAGGAGCTCGTTCGGCTCAACGTCGAGGCCGCTCGACTGCACGCATGGGTAGATTCCGAAGACAAAGATCTCGCGGATCGGGCGCTGAATATCAAAGCTACGCAACCTTTTCTGGCGGCGCATATTGATCGACTTCGGGCTTTTCGTGCCCAGGTCAACGACTCGCACCGTCGCCTGCTCGGCCGCACGTACGCTCTCCAAGGCTACACCGGCCCGGTGCCTGACATCAGCAATGCGGGCCGCGACGACGATGAGCAGGATGAAACCGATGGCGAGGCGGACGTTGAGGAGGACGAGGATATCAATGAGGAGGTCCTGAATCTTGGAGATGTAGTACATAGACTCTCAATTTTGTAGAGCTAGGTATGAATGTATACTTTGCAAAGTCACGGCATTCTCGTGCCGAGTGATCAACGAACTCTTCGCTTATCACTGCGACAACCTGCACCCGCGCGACAACCTCCACCCTCCTCCACAACGCCTCCGGCTTCCAGATGCAGCTCGACCATGTCATCGACATCGACCTCGAGGACGTCTTGATTGAGAAGTCGATTAGCCCGGAGGACGATCTGTTGGAGCTGATCGCCTCCATCGATCTATCTGGTGAGAGCATCAACTGTGTTTGGGGCCTTTCGTGCTCACCAAAGTAGACTTGGAGCCAGTTCGTGCTGAAGAGCGACCTTCGAGCCATCCGCAGAAGAACGGTCATAACTACCGCGTCCGGGAGGCAGGGCAGGTGAAAGTCGTCGGCCCATGGTGCGTGGCTGTTGGCTCTCTCAGAGCATCGCAGGCTGACCGAAATCTAACTACAGGTATGATGCAGCCGCTCTGACGCAGGGTGTCCCCGGCACCGCTGTGAAAGCATTCAAGGCAGCAGCACCGAGCTTGGCCAACTTGCAGCGAAGCACCGCGGGCCGGGCAGCGAGCGCGACTGAGCGCGCCAAGACAAAGGACGACCGCGACGAGGAGCAGTTGGGCTACATTGTATGCCAGGGCTTTATCCCTGGCATCTACTCCGACCGGTGAGCAGAGTCGCTTCCTTCCCTTTCTTCGACTCATCATAGCTCTGCACAGGCAGGCAAAGGAGGTGCAAGTCATCGCGCTAGGGGCATCGTCATATCAGAAGGCACCGCAATGGGCATTAGCGGACAAGATGCGTGAAGCCTATCGCCAACGCCTTGTTGCTGCCCTAGGCTCGAGCAGCGCGGAGGAGGTACGTCGACGAGCGCTCCCACGAATGCACGAAGACCGCTTAATACCGTCCACAGAGGCACGGTCTACTTGAACGGCTGGACTATGAGCTGGTCCCATCGGAGAAGAAGTGCGTGGTGTTACGTGGCTTTGTGCCCGGGTTGTATACGCGGTATGGCTTCCCTCTGCGCTGCCCGTACCTTGCTGAAGCCGCCATCTATTGCAGGAAAGAGGCCCTTGAGCAAACGGCCTCCTTCAAATCCTCTGCATGGACCGAGTACACGACAAGCTTCGAGGCCGCAGATCACTTCCGGAAGGCCTTGAAGGACGGCAAGGTGGCCCCGCTTGGGGAGGCCTGCGCTGCCGATGTGCGCCCACCCCTCCACCCCCCCCGCGTTACTGACCTGACGCTGTACGCACAGTGCCGGCACCTCTTCCTTTCGGCCGCAAACATCCCCGGTGGGCCACAAGGGCCTCAAGCCGCCCTACCCCGCACTCAGCCACCCAAGGCCGAGCCCTCCAGCCGCGTCAACGACGGACCCAAGCCCGGCCCCTCCAGCTGCACGGAAGGCGGCACAGCTGACTATCCGCTCGGCGATGCAGATCCGCGCCGCATAGGGCCGTGGTACGTCGTCTTCGTGGGTCGACATCCCGGAATATACGGCAGCTGGTAAGCCCGCCAGGCCCTTGTTTGACTCGGACGAATGCTTAACAGAATTAAGGCCGGAGGCGGAAGAGCAAGTGATTCGTGTGAGCTGTGCCGTGCACGTCAGCTACGCCAAGTTGTCCACGGCTCGCTCTGCATTCAGAGCCGCGCGAGCAGAAGGGAGGGTCCGCCGCCACGACCTGCCGTCGCAGCGACGCCGTTAGATAGCTCGTTATCTCCTGTACCCTATACTACCATGATGAAATATGACGATGTTGTAATGCTCTTCACATGGGAAATCGTCTGAGAGAAGCTGCTTGGTTTTGGTATGGGTCTGAGATTTTACATCGAAGAGGGTTTCTGCGGCCGCGTTGCGGTGAGGCGTGTACAGTGCTTTTGTTGCCTCGCGTTCACAATCTCGGACTTGTGTCTTCTGCCCCAAACATGCAAACAATGTGAGTATATTTTCGAGCTCGGGCTATCTCTGGCCTGCGAATACACTAAGTACTATACTCTTACGCTTCGTTGCCGTCTCAAAATTGGCTGAATGCCATTCTCCAGACTTGAAACACGTGACACATCTCCTTGTTGCTGCGGAGCAGGAGACGCGGCCTCACTCCTCTCCTCGAGCCTGCACTGTTCCATTTGCCATGAGCGACCGTGCCGAAAACCGAAGGACCACTCAAAAGGATTTCTACAACAGGTATGTGCTTCATGTTTGCGTCCATCTATCACTGATTTGATATCTACAGGAATAAGGAGAAGCTACTGGAGCAGAAAAGGAAGCGGTACTTCCTTCGCAAAGGCCGTCAAAAGCTGTCGCAGTGCGACAGGGCGGCGAGGCATGGGGCTCGTTATGCTGTGTTGGCAGGACTACAGAGGTGCGCCGTTGGCTTCTCCCACTGAGTATCGTACGCTACTCACACGCGCGCCGGCACCGCACAGCTCGTACTCCAGCCCAATCGCATGGGTGCGTCGCTCTTCCCCCACTCCTGATCCCAAAGTCAGCCTGGAGACCGCTGGCGAGGAGCGGGAGGCGCTCTATCGGTGTCTGCAACTCATGCAGGCCCTTCGGGAGCAGGGCACCAACACCTAGCTCAAGCACCAGGCTGAGGACATGGAGGAGCATCTCGAGACAGCGCTTTGGCATGCAGCTGCCTTCCGTGACGCTGAGGGCCATCGGCGAGATGAGGACTTCAAGGAACTCTTGCACATTCATCGCCGCCGGGTCGCGGGCTTCCACCAGCTCGCAGATCTCTTTCGACAAGGAGAAGGCACATTTCTCGCGGCTCGACAAGACCGCGTTGTCATTTTCGATGGCTTTCGGTGAGTCGCCTCCCATCTCCACCTGTTGTTCGGCTTGAACCTGTTGCTCACCAAAGGCTGCAGGGTAAATTGCTCGCATTTCCGGCAGATATATGGATGGTAGTCGGTGGTATATATGTGTATAGCTGCTGGATATGCGCCATGGGATATGGATGTACGTAGATTATCTGCGTGAGAATGCAAAGCGTCGTGCCCAAGCCCTTTGGTGCATGCCTAAGCCTCCGAGCCAACGCATCGGTTCCCCGGCACGCTGCGGCCACAGCCACAGACGCGTCTATTGTTGATTACGCGTGACCGCCGCCGGCCACAACTCACGCGCGTTTAAGACAGACACCGCCGCTGGACCTCTACCTCTCCACCTCTTCCTCTTCCTCTTCCTCTACCAACCTCTGCCCCGCGCGTCACGCGTCAAGGCTAAGCTAGCGAAGCGAGACCTCCTTGCTTTAGGTCAACCTCTGGTCTACTAGGTGAGTGTGCGCTCAGCTGCCGTACCTTTTACCGTACCTTCTGCCCCGCCGCCACGGACGTTTCTCGCCCAGGAACTGGCGAGCGGCGGGGGCTTTTTTTATACGCGTCTTTTCTCTCTTTCTTTATCATCTTCGGTTGCTGTCATGCCCTGCTAACTCCGTTTGCGTGCAAGGCTCTGGTCATGAAGGTAAGTCTACCTAAGCTGGCATGCGTGGCTTTGCGCTGACTTCTAACCGCTCTAGACGCGTTCTGGCATCACCTTTGATGCCTTCGGGGCAGCAACAGCTCTGCGGACCGACCTGCTCTACGGCGCGCTGCTGAAGAGGGCCGTCGAAATGGAGGACCAGTTGGCCGCCGCCGCCAACTTTGCAGCCGCGCATCGTGAGGAAGCCGAGGCGCCCGCCTGGTCTCCTACCTCTCTCGCCTCTCTCGACAGCTCGCCGCTCACCAGCCTAGCCACCACGGCCTCCTCAACCCCGCGTTGCGATTCCAGCCAACCCCTCGACCTCACCGCCCTAGACGAGAAGCTCATCGCTGCCGCGGCCTCCACCCACGTCCCACCGCCGGCTTCCAAGAAAAAGAGGGCGAGGAAAGCCAAGACGGAGGAGCAAAAGGCGGCTTGGAAGGTCAAGTCGAAAGCAGCGCGCAAGGCCCGCAGGCAGCGACAGGGCGAGGAGAATTCGCAGTGCAGAGCCAAGAGCAGGGGCACGGTGCAGGGATCCGTGACGTCTAACGTTGCGTTTCGGCGATTTGTCGAGCCCTCGCGCATCAAGCCCCAGCTCATCTTCGATGCAGGCGACATCCCCGCCACGAAGCAGGGCGGATGGAGCGTGCGTTCCCTGCACACTTGGGCAAAGGTTGCCTGGGCCTCCGACGAGCTGGATGAGAAAGGCTTTCAAGCCTTCGAATGGGACGGAAGGTGCGTGGCGGTCCCTCACTGGTGAGCGACGGCTAACAGGCCAACAGGACCCCCTACGTGATCCTGGACCACGAGGAGAGGATCATCGCGGTTCTGGTGGGTCGACCGGTCGAGTCCGATCAGCGCAAGCAAGAGGATCGCTGGGAGGCCGCCGCGGAGCGCGCTGCCAATTTATTCGAGGCAGTCCGGGCCTCCGACCCCGAGGTGTTCCCTCCACCGGTCGAGCACCGTCGCGGCGTGTACTCCTGCGTCAACGTGGGGATATCTCACGGCGGCGGCTCAAAGGTGCGTTCTTCTCACCGTCGTGGCAGCGGCCACTGACTCGATAACCAGGCGCCACACAACGCTAGCCTCGGCAGCCCCAGCAGGGCAGCGCTGGTGCAGCTTCTGCTTGATGATTTGGACGTCCAGCGGCTGGCCGGCTTCGCTAGCGGTGAGTTTTACTTCATTGTCTTCGTTGCTTAACGCTGATCAGCCCCTCAGGCGCGCTTGCCGCCTATTACCCCAAGGCCTACCAAGACATGTGCGAGGCTCTCGCCTGCCTCTACGAACGCCAGCCCGAGCTCTCGTCAAACTTCCGCAACAGCGCGTACCCGATGGCGACGTTCAACCTTGGGCCCGAAACCGTAACGTTCGAACACAACGATTGCAAAAACTATCCTAGCTTGCCCTGCGCCATCACAGCCCTCGGATGGTTCAACCCAGACAAGGGCGGCCAGCTCTACCTCCGCGACCTTCGCCTCAAAATTCGTTTCCCCTCGGGCTCAACCATCTTGCTTCCCTCCGCCGGCCTGCGCCACGGCAACTCCGCCATCCAAGATGGCGAGCGGCGGTACTCCATGACGCAGTATTGTCCGGGGGAGCTGATGCGATGGGTTCGGCACGGGTTCCGGCCTGCGGGCAGCCTTTTGAAAGCCGAGCGGGAACGCGTCGACTCCGGCCGGTGGGCGGCGCAGCTGGGCCGCCTGTCAAAACTGTCCGAACTTGCAGGCGACCGTCTCAAGCTGAAGGAGTGGGAGATGCGGGCGGCGAAAGCGTAGTGATAGCAGAGACATGTTTAAAGGTTAGACCTGAATCATACGATTGTTTTATTCCCCTCGGCGCACTGACCCCGTCCATTGCCCCGGCGCCGGCCCGCCATACTTATTAAGGTGAGCTCGATCGTGTCGGTCACGTTGCTCGATCGCAACGCGTTGAATCTAGATGATTGTTTGGTTTATTCTGCCAAATAACGGGTAATTTACTGAAGACCCCAGGGCCCTGAGGATGAGAGCTGCGCCTTCCCCTCCCTTGTACCCGCCTGCACTTACGACCTCCCTTCCCCATGTCGTCGAACCGCAAAAGCAAGAAGCAGAAGAGCGGCAAGAAAAATACTAGCCAGAGGGCCCCGGTCGCAACCTCGTCCTTGAAGCAACGCCGTCGCGACAAGGCGTTCAAGCTGCAACACGACATCTCAGCGGCCCAGCAGATGATCCTTGAGCAGGCAAAGAAGATCGCCAAGAACCATGGAAGGTAAGCCCTGGGCCCACAGCTCAGACGTCCTCGCAATGCTGACCGGAGCTTCTGACCCAGGTCCATACCTTGGGTTACGAGTCGTCTGCTCCTCGGTGGCAAGCTCCTTCGTAGCAGGCGTTCGGTAAACGCCTGGACCGTTCACCTCACAAAAAGCCTGGCTAACATCAACTCAAGTAAGCTTCACCAGCTCTGCAGAAGTGACGACCGTCGCTCACCTAACCTGCCAGAGCGGAAGGCGGGTGACCGCATCAAAATGTCGTCTATCCCTGCGGATACGATGGAGGAAATCAAAGAAACGTACCACGACCTCGACGAGAAGGAGCTCGAGGCTCTTCGGGAGGAGGGCGCTGCCGCTCGGAAGGAGAAGGCGACCGCCGGCCGCACCTCAGAGATCGGTCGCCAGAAAGATTTTGACGCGACTTTCAATAATCTCATTCAGGAGGTAAGTGCCCTCCTGTCCGCTGCCGACAGTGCGCTGATCATCCATCAAATAGGCCGTCGCCGTGCAAGAGCGAACGCGTTGCGAGATCCTGATACTCGCCGTTCGCGGAGACACAATGCACACAGCCGAGCCGATGCTGTACGCTAGCCCGAAGGCGAAATCTTGGATCTCGTGGAAGTTCAAACTTTCCTTGTCGGACATGGGGCTTCACCTTGAGGCGTTCGTCGTGGGCAATCTTGCTGAAGGTGAGAGCATCTCCCTCCTCTAAAGCGTGAACATCTTCTGACCTTGCCAACGTCACCCAGGGGAATTTACCATAGTTGGGAAGAAGATCAACGATCACGTCGCCTGGGTCCGAGAGAGGCTGGGCTCAAGCCTTCGTACGTCGCCCTTCCGTTCCACAGCTACAACGGCAGGCAGCTGACACGTCCCGCAGTTTCGTTTCTCCAAGAAGCCCGACTTATCAAGCCGGGGGAGAAGTTGAAGATGGCGTACAAGAACTACAACGACGCAATAGTCAAGCGCTTCGGTGTCGTCCTTCATGGATGGCCGCTTGAAGGCGAGCTGCAAGATGCGGCCAAGCTCGCCCGCCCCAACCTGAACAAGGTTATTGAAGCCCTCAAGGACGGAAGCTGCCATTGGAAGCGGCTGACGGCGGAGGAGCTGCGCGTCCGTCGCGCCGCTCTCGTCGTGCCTGCCGCTGTCGCCGCCTCCGACTTTACAGGGAGCCGCAGCGACGCCAACCTGACCCCAGCCGCCTCGGGCTCTGCTTCTCCTGCAGCCCTCTTCACCGACTACCTCCCTCCGCCCACTCCAGCCGAGGCCGCCGCGATGGAGGCGCTCGCGAACATGGGCTTCAACATCAACGGCCCGACGTCCCTCAGCCTCGACGGCACGTTCGCAGCCAACGACGCGTCGTTCACCCCGGGCACGTCGCATGGCCCATCCACTACAGTCACTCCGTACGGGGCGACCCCTTCGCTGCTCGACGACGACGCGACGACGACCAACGCCGGGGGCATCGCGTGGGCGCCGGCAGCCTCGTTCACCCCGCCCCCCAGCGATCCCTCTTTGTATATCCCCCCTCTGACGTGGACCAACTCTGCGTAGATGACATACCATGTTTATACGTTTGTCATAGTTAGGGTAGACTCAGTTTCTTTTCAATTAAAGGATCTATATTGCATCTACTAGTAAGGGCTAGATGCTATCTACCATGTGAGGAATATCAACAGGGGAACAACACCAATGAGTCCGCGTCGTCAGTACGATTCCAACGGTATGCGTATGTCTATGGTAGGGGACGGGGGAGGGGGAGAACTCGTCGTCGTCGTCGGGGACAGCGAGCTCGACGTCAGGGACGACGAGCGGGCGTTGCCGGCGGCAGCGGGCGTCCGGAGATCGGGATGGGGGGCCGTGCCGGGATGCCGCGCGGGGCGGGAACGCGGGTGGGAGATTGTGGATCTCATCAGCCGACGTTTCCCGATTAGGAGCGCCCCAGTGGGGACCGCGGTGCGGCACTGAAAACAAGCTAAGTGAGGCTACTTAGCTTCGAGACACCCCCCACCTTCTACTAGCTTACTAGCTCCGCTTATAGGTACTACCAGGTGAAGTGAACGGGACCCCAGTAGTGAACTTCTCGAATCCTAATCCTGCTACGCTAGGCCTAGCTCTGAAAATATTCATACATGATTTGAGTGCTATATTTTACCCTCTCAAATATTCTGAGTGCTGCATGCCACGGAGAAAGGGCTCTGTGGAGGATATCACTGGGACCAGGAGCTGTTTCGGAGCTCGATGGCTGAGTGCCGAATGTTTGAGGGGTCTATAAATCACGAAACTTTCATAGAAGATGTAATGCAATATAATTGACATATAAACGATTTCTCCGGGAGCGACTGGGGAGGACAACGTAGTGTTGTAAGCCTACAGCTTACAGCATGGTCGGGAAATGCTACATATAAAGTGCTGGTTGGCAGAGAATATAACTTCTCTGTTAAACTGCCTTTTGGAGTAACAGTTATGACGCAGCACGTCTTGCCGCATCAGGAAAACGGTCGGCTAACGCCAAGCTCGCGCAAGCTCACAAGCTTCCGCAAGACTTCGTGATAGCTTGAATCGTCTATACAGCTTGCTCAAGACCGTCCTCCGAAGCGACACGTTATGCACAGCTAGCACGTCTCTTGTATCGTCTAGACAGCTCTCCACTGCGGCTTGACATAGCTTGCCAGACCAGGGCAGGAACTGCCAGTGTGACCGTGGACGTCACACAGTTGTTTGAAAACTTTCAAGTCGTGTGCAGCGGCGCTCTCTCATACTTACTCTACCTCCATCCCGTCATTCTTGTACTCACTCTTCACCTTACCCACTTGTTCCTCGACGCTCGTGCTTCATTACACACTAACAGCGATGACTCACAATGGACTACATCTGCTCAAATGTCACAGTTGAGTTGCTTGAACTGTCATGCTGGCAACCTCCCGGACGCACCCCACCTGAACGGCCTCGAACACGTCAGTCCCTGCTTGAACACGCCAGTGCATGCGAGCTATAGACACAAGTGTCTGGGTATAGGTGAGTAAATGCCTCAAGGAAACCGCCTTCACCAGGCATTTCTTATTGTGTCTGCCACGTCACTGACTCAGTCCCCCATGCCTTGTACACCCCCGTCTCCAGCATTGCGCACTCCACGCGCTGCACCACCCTCAAATATTGCACCTACCTTTAGCCCCACACCGCTTATGCGCTGCCGTTCGCATCCTGCGGACAGCCGTCTCATCGTGGGCCAGGTGCGTGTCACGCTCCAATTTGTTCACACAGGAGAACCCGTCTTTGTGCAGTCAGCCTGCCCGACGCTCACAACAGCAACAAGGACAGCAGCAGCAGGCGGTGGTTGCAGAGTACAGGTCGCGGCCAGGCACGGCGCGCTCGTGGGAGCATTCGCTGGCGGGCTCGTTCGAGGACGACAGCGAATTGGACGGCGGGGATGTGTACCTGCTGTTAGTCGCCATTCGGTGGCAGCAGAAACAGAAACGGCTGCGCGTGCAGGCGCAGGTACATTGGGAGCATGGACGGCGGCGCGTGCAGGCGCAGGTACATCGGGAGCATGGACCGCGGCACGGTAACACATTCCTGGAGTAGGTGCGTATGTAATGTGGTAGTGCACGCGCGCGTCTCACCTGCCCCGTCGCTAGCTTGTCGCACGGCCAGTATGTCTGTCCTGAGGACAAATGAAAAAGGTGCGCACGGATCCTGCTCATGATGCGCCTGCGGCGACTGCCCGTGCATTAATAGGACCGATATTTATTCAGGCCGCCCGTTCCACCGGCGCCGCACAGGCGTGTTCCCCGGGCTGCGTTGGTCTGAGTTGTGGTCCGTCGACGCCGCGCATTTGAGATCAGGGTCCCCCAGGCCGCACGCAACAACAGGCTCATGACGTACGCGTCACCTGTGCTCCCCGCGGGGTAGGCTTAGCAGCAGGCTTGGATGTAGTTTACCTGTAGTCAAAGTTTCTATCCGGCTCTTGTGTCAGTAGTTACATGATTGTAATAAAATTGATTATCTGAATAATATTGCAAGCACGCGAGTGAGCTTTGGCCAGCTATCAAGAGCTCTCAAGCAGTCACAAGCCACTAGCTACGAGAAAGGCCGTCGGAAGCGACGGGTCTTGTGCAAGCTGTCTAGATGCGTCAAGCTCGCTTACTAGAGCTTGTGGTGTCTGTATAGAAGGGACCTAGCTTGATGCGTCTTGCGAGCTTGGGGCTCTGTCAAGACGCGCCAAGCTCGCTCCCGTTTTCCTGATGCGCTTACACTAACAGAGAAGTTACGGCTTGCAGGTCCTGGGTTCAATCCCTGGTCCGGGCAAGTTGCAATGGGTAATACCATTGGGGCGGCATATATGTCTCTTCACATATCAGAAATCCCAAGGGAAACCTGTATAGGCCCGGGTCTTGAACCAGCCATATGGGGGGTTCTGTTCTGAAAATGGGGAAGAGTGTAAGCCTACAGCTTACAGCATGGTCGGGAAATGCTACATATATAGTGCTGGTTGGCAGAGAATATAACTTCTCTGTTAAACTGCCTTTTGGAGTAACGGTTATGACACAGCACGTCTTGCCGCTTACAAGTGTATTGTGATTTGGAGGTGAGGAAGGTGGCAGGGTGTGAGTTTGCGTGACGTGGCGCATTGGCATGTTGGCAGATGGCTGAAATATTGAGAGTCCGTCGGGATCAGCCGACACACAACATCAAGAGATGATTTTTCGCCTGTGGATGCGCGCCTCCTCGCCTAGATGCCTCCCAGGCGCGCCGCCCAGCCGTCGACCTCGGAATCCGACCTACTACTCGCTTGCGATGCTATCAAAGCCACAAACATGACTCCCGCTGTGGCTCCACGCGAATTTGGTGTGTCTGTATCCACTCTCTGTCGATGTCTGCTCGGCCTTGCGCGCCCTCGCAGTGCTGCCCACGAGTCCCAACAACTTCTTAATAATGCACAGGAGCTTGTGCTTACCAAATGGCTTGCACATATGGGGCAAACTGGTCATGCAGTGTCGAAGAAGACAGTTATCGAGAAGGTACACTCGCTATGCGGACGTACTCCAAACAAAAAGTGGATCTCCCGGTTTCTACAGCGTAACCCGAGCCTGACACTGGCGCGGCCAACCGGCATCGATCCCAAACACGCCCAGGCCTTTAACCACACGACAGTCAGTCATCACTTCAAGCTCCTCGAAGAGTTCCTTGCTGAGAACGACATTCTGTGAGAGAATGTCTACAACATGGACGAGAAGGGTATCCAGCTGGGTGGCGGGCGCAAAGGCAATCGAGAGAAGGCGTTCTTTTCCCGTTCACAGCATATTCGGCTGAAGGTGTCGAGCTCAAACCTACAGCTTGTAACAGTGATTGAGTGTGTTTGTGCGGAGCCAGGGGCAAACTGCGAGCGAAATCCATTGCCGGGATTCGTCTTCCCAGGTGTTGACATGTTCCCGCTGATACGCTATCACCCGGGACGGACCCTAGCGGGGCGTGCGGCGAGTGCCTCTCAGGACAACAACCACCAACACTGCCTCCTATACGTCGCGATCCAGACCGGGTGACTAGACTCGCAGAGTGGGAAGGTGTTCGTGTCGCTGTCGCGCTTCGCGCCCTCCCGCGGTCATGCGGGGCCACCTCCTACCGCCTAAACACCAAACTAAACACTCACCTGCCTGGGGATGCCCTCTACGGGATCCGCCCTCGAGTGCTTCGCACCCGTGTGCGAAGCGTCCGCCTATGGGCCGTGGCGCCCCCTCTTGCCTGTCCGCCTGCCTACCTGTTCCCACATCGGTGGGGTCCTGCCTTCCTAAGTCTGGTAGCGCCTCAGGCTACAGTTTCTGTGAGGTAAAGGGTGTGGGTGGCTTGCGCCGCCCACAGGTTGATTGGGTTGCTACATCTCGCGCAGCTCCCTAAGTAGTGTCTCTACCTACGTCGCTAAGCCATCCCGATCTAGCCCGTTCCGGTGATCTGTTCCGTTGCCAGTCCCGGTTGCTCCTGGGTCGCCGGACCACGTTCCCATCACCCACGCTCCCGCGACCCTGCGCATTGCATGCTGCTTCCCCGTCTCGCGACGTCTCGCTACACGCTTGCCCGCGGCCTGAACCTATCATTTCTCCCCCCAACTGAAACTGCAACTGTCCCCAGTTGCCAGGAACCGCGCGGAAACGGCATATAAGGGCTCGCGACCTTTCGCGATAACATCGCTGTGGCATCCCTTTGCCGATTTCTGTCCCGCGATGTCGCTCCCCGCCGACAACCTCGACCTCCTCAGCTTGTTGACGCAGGCCCCCTTCGCTGGTTTTGACCTTGGGGATGCCGACCGGGAGGTTACGCTACGTCTAGAGTGGGCCGACAAGGTCAACCAGCTTGTGGTGCGTGCTGAGCCGTGGGGCATAGTTTATTCACTATCTCACAGCAGCTGTAACAGACCCATGGTGTCAAAGGGAGACCTGATAGTGCGAGTTTTTCACTATAGTGCATATGTTTCTCACAGGGCAACGCAATTGTACTATAGTGTATATTCATTCAACTGAGCCAATATGTACTGTAGTGTATTTCGTCGTGAATATTTCTCGCAGGGCAGTGCAATGTACTATAGTGTATATTCATTCAGCTGAGCCAATATGTACTGTAGTGCATTTCATCGTGAATATTTCATTGTCAATGCACTATGGTAGCTAAAGCACAATAGTACTCTGTGCACATTCACTGTAGTGCACCAGATGCACTACAGTGCACGCGTGTACTACACCGGGTGCACCACAGTTCCCCGGATGCACTACAGTGACCCGCATAGATTCACTGTAGTGCTTGTCAGACAAATCCTCTTAGATCACACGATAAATATTATTTTCTGTATTGAACCATAATGTAGCAAGATATCAACAGCACAATCAATGGGACAGCACGATCAACACGAAAGCATGAACAAAAGGACAGCACAAGCAAGGGACACGGAAACTAGATACAGGGCCATATAGGAGCCATACCGAGGCCGCCAGTTATTTCCTCGCCCTATGAGCATGTTAGTGAGCGCCGACGCGACAGCACCGACACGCACCTCTTCGCAACGGAACCCTCCCCAGCATCCTCGGCACCTCGCTTTGTGCCGCCAAGCGACCCGTCAATCAACTGGGAGGCCACCCAGTCGACATCCTCGAGCGCGGAAAGAACCTCGCGTACTTCGTCCTCGCTCTTAGCAGCGAAGGTCCACCACACAATTGTCATCAGGACGATGACAAAACCTTTCTTTCCACCCTTGCGCAGCTCGGGCCAGGTCTCCCCGGGGACGATCGCGCGGCTCATGGGCCACGACAGCTCGGCTGTCCGCCACGCGGGCTGCATGGCTGTCCACCACCCACGCCACGTGCGGGCGAATGTCGCGGCCTTGCCGGTAGGAGGAACTTTGCTGTACTTGCGCCCGCTCTTGAACCACGCGGGAATTGCCTTCGGCCGCACGTCCTTATCGTTGTTCAAGGTGGGGTCATTTTTCTAATTTACCGCGGCAATTAGTGCGGGCACCACAGCAGCTACAGAATTGGGCTTACCTCGGTGTCTTCTACGAGCAATCGCTCGAGCGTCAGCCAAGACCGGACCGTGCGCTGCCACTCAGGCTCGTTGATAGCTGACGCAAGGTAAGCAAACGCTTCTCGGACCCACTGTGGATCGCTGTCGTCGGCCACGGCAGCACCGGGCTCCAGCTGCACTTGCTTGACGGGAACGGGGGATTCCGTGGTTGGCAGATTGGTGGGTGACGTGTCGGCGTGGGTAGGGGTGTCGGTAGGCGAGCGAGGGAGGGGTGCGGGGCTTGTAGAGGCAGTGCCAGCCCCGTCGGCCGGCGCTGGCTCACCATTAGCGGTAGGGGTAGGAAGCGTCGTCGTAGACACGGGAATGGATGTAGGCTTTGTAGCTGTGGCCAACTGAGCAGCATGCTCCGTGACCTGGGTGTCAGCGGGGGGCGTAGCACGCAGAGCGGCGGGTGACTGGGCAGCGGCTTCCGTTGTGTTGCCTCCGGGCTCGTCGCGCTCAATATCGCCGCCCTCCGCGTCGTCGCCAGCCTCCGGGTCGTCTTCCATCTCCTGCCGTGCTTCATCGTCGAGGTCCATAGGGTCGTCAGCCTCTGGGTCGTCCTCCATCTCCCGCAGTGCTTCCTCGTTGAGGTCCGTGGCGTCGTCAACCTGCGGGTCCGTGATGCCTTCAAGTTCAGCATCCGAGGTAGAGGTCGGGCTATGAGATAACGGTGAGCAACGATACGGCATGGTTCAGATACATATGCTGACCTCGCACCACTCCTCAGGGAGCGCTGTCGACTTTCCGACGCAGCGTGAACCCGTCGCGCCCGAGGCCGCTTCTCAGCGGGCACCTTCAGCCCAGCTACGAGCTTGCTGCCAGCGTGGAGGAGGTCCATGCTAGCTAATATCCTCTCATTCTCCGCCATCCTCAAACGTCGGGCCTGCTCAGATGGCGTTCCGAGTGATTTCACAGGGGGGTCCTTCTTCGGACGCATGGAAGACTTGTCCTTTTTCTGAGCAGGTGGGCTATCGGTGGATGGAGCAGTGTCGTTGGAAGGGGACGGCGCGGTGACTACAATGGTGGGGCCAGCGACTTGGGGACTTGAAGTCGACGTGCCAGCAGATAGACGCTCGCCGGCCCGCTCGACGGCATTTTCGGGATCCGCCGGTATCGTCGACAAGTGCATCACCGTCGACGCCTCCGTCACTGGCGACGACGACACTGAAGACGGCTGGCCGCTCGCCAGGATCTCCTCGGCTGTGTTGAAGGTCAGTTAGATCCATTTCATGTTCTTTATTGAACCAACTTACGGTGTAATTTCTGCAGATACGCGATGAAGGGCTTCTCAACCGCCTCCGCAAATTGCGGACACGAAGACTTGAAGCTACTGCCATCGTCTCTCGCTGTATGCAGACTACATGGCAAGTTCAGCATCAACTCTCCTCTTCACGACCATGACTCACGAGAAGGACTGCAGAACTCCGCCTTCGTCGAGGTTCGGCCCGCCCAGCATGATCGTTCCCGAGTACCCAGTCAAGTGATGAACCTCCTTGAGCACGACGGCTATCGTCCGGGGGAGCATATCAATGGCGCTGCAGTTCTGTGAGTATGATGCTCGCCGCAGATGGACTGGACTATACTAACGCTTTCATCTCGTTCAACCTCGCGTCGTCGACAGCGACGGGCACGTCCTCGCCAACACCCTTATCGAAGGCTTCGGCGACGGCCTGTTTGACGCTCGCTGTCTCTTCCAGCAACAGCTCACGGCAACGCTTGTTTCGAAACGCCAGCGCGTCCTTCTTGGTCACCCCCGGTACAGTCGCAAGACGAACTTGCCATTCGGGCTCGACGATGGCTTGAAGTTTTTCCGCCCAGTACATACTCGTGTACGTCTGGTATGGTGCCAGACGCCTGGTGGCTTTCCCGGACAAGTCTAGAACTTTGACGGCGCCTGCGACACTGCGCGAGTTTGCTCCGCGAGTATGATTGTTATACCACTGTTTCAAGCGCTAATATCTTGTTAATTTACAGTCTGAAGACGCAGTCAACGGGCTTACCCGGCGTATAGGCGGATCCTCGGTTGGTCCATCCGTCTCTGGCCACCGCTCAAGCCAGGCGTCGAAGAGGACAGACCAGAAGTGGATGGTCGTCCGCTCGGCCTGATGCTCCTGGTACGCCGGGAAACGTTCCCAGAGAAACTCAAGCTGACTCAAGTCCGTCCACATTTTTTGGTTGACCGTCATAACCTTGGGAGCACTGGTTTTCGACTTGCGAGGCATGGGTAGGGTTAGGACAACGCGCTGAGGGGAAAGGGGTACAGTTGCAGGGAGATAGTGAGTGCGCAGTGCAAGTTGACGGTTCGCACGTTCTACGTCAACTATCGGCCCATTTTTTTGATTTATTTCGTGCCTCCAGTGCCCTGATCCTCTGAGGTCGTAACGCACGCCACCGGCCAAGCAGGATTCGCGGGCAAGTGGCACTGTGCCGCGCGGCCCGCCGGCTTTTTCCATCGGAGATCATCGAAGGTTCAAAAGCGCACGGGTTGCACCTCAAGGTTGCCGTCCCTCTTTGCCTTTGACCACGACCATCGCCCCCAAAAAGCCTCCCACCGTCAACATCCTCTGCCCGCCGTGTCTCCCTTGATAAAACTCGCCTTTCAGCTCATCTTCTTGACTCTTTTCTCAAGCCCCCGTCCTCTTTCTGTCGCCATGGCCAACGGTAAGTAGTTATGTGCTAGTCTCGAAGAGAGCGCGCCTCTGATATGCGGTGCAGTCAACGACATCCCTATCGCCACAAGCGGCTCGCAGTTCCCGCGCATCAGCAGCCGTCGTTGCTTTGCTTTTTACACCGTCGTTGTTGGCCTGCAAGCCGGCGTATTCCAGGAATGGTAAGCTCATGCCCTGTGTGCGCCAGCTCTTTCTGATGGCCGCTTCGAGGTTGACTGCGTCCGCACTCGTCGTTGGCTGGCCAGGGGCACAGTTCCGAGGCTATCATACTCTCGAGGAAGCCGCCGCTGCGTACCACAGCGGGATGGCTGCCAACCCCAACCCGCCTGCTGAGCACCCCGCGAGCTTGGTGTTCCATTACGCGCACCCGGCTGCCGGCGACGCCGAGCCACCTGCAGGTGACGCCGAGCCACCTGCTGGCAACGCCGATCCACCCGCCGGCGGCGCCGAGCTTCTTGCAGGCAACGCCGAGCCACCTGCTGCTGATGTGCCTGCGACTCCGCCCTCGAACGCGCCTGCTTCCCCTCCCATACCCGTCATCTCCGTCCCCACGCCTGTCGTCTTGGCACCCACGCCACCTGTCTCCGTTGCCCCTCACGCCTCCTTGGTCCCTTCCCCCGCCTTTGCCAACACGGAGACGGTGGCCACGTCCACCTCAGAGGGCACCACCGCGGGGGATCTCGAGGAGCTGTCAAGCGTCATGCACAGTCTCAACGTCCAGAATCTCGTGCGCATACTCGAGGTTGGTGCGGAGGGGCGGCGCCCTGCGATTATGTCTTTGTCGATTGCTGTGCGGCCCAACCGTCGCCACGGCGAAAGCCGGTATACCGCTCTCGTGCGCACCAACGACTCGGTAGGCTCACAGTTCTTGTATTTCCACGACGTCTGCTGATTTGTCTTTCTAGGCTGGCCATACGGAGTTAAGACTGCCGGCCTACGAGAGCGACGGTGAAGACAATGACTCGGAGGCTCCGTCCGCTTCTCAGGACGACTTCATCAACGTCCCCTCGCCCTCGCCTGCCTCCCCTCCGTCGCCGTTGCCGGCACCGACGCCGCCGTCGCCGTCGCCGTCGTCTGTCTCGGCTGTCCCACCGTCGTCATCCACAGAGCTCGAGTCCCTCAGTGATGTGAGTGATGTGACCGACACAGTCTCCGTGCGCGGTTTCCTCGCGGGGCCTTCCAATGCGTTCACCTTCCCGGGCTGCCCTTCCCCAATCGAAGTGGCCGTCACCACGGACACGACTGTCGTTGGCGCCCCGGCCCCGGCCCCGACCCCGGCCCGTGCTCCTTCCCCTCCGCCGGTCGCATCTGGATCTCGCACACGCCCGCTTCACTCCGGCCTTGGCGGGCCCACGTCAAGCACTGGCCGCTTCAACGCCGGTCGTTCGCATCGCCGCGGGTCCTACCTCCAGGCGCACATTGCCCAGGCCCACGTCGAAGCTTCTCCGGACGGAGAGCAGTGGTACGCGATTGCCGCTGGTTTCGAGATAGGGGTGTTCCGGGGTCCCTTGTAAGTGCTATCATTCTTCGTCCTCGCTGTGCATAGTGTACTAATGATGTGCATCAGCTCCGAGATGCGCGACCTCGTCAACGGCTTCCCCGGTGCCCGCTTTCGAGGCTTCTCCACGCGCGCCCCCACTGAGGCTTGGTTTGCTCACCACGCCATTTGCGCGTAACTGTCCATGTGCGCTCTTTCCCCCTTCCCGGCGCCTCCACGCCATCATCTTGTCTTCTGCCTGTGGCGGCCTGTGCGCCATTATTTAACTCCCATCCCTCATTCCAACGACGGCCTGCGCGTTACCAAAAACATTGCTTGGTGCTCCAGGACGGCCTGCGCGTCATATCTATTGTGGCTTGCCTGCGCGTTGTTTTCTTGTCATGTCTGATGTTCGTGCATGCGCATCTTGTATATACTGTGTATGGCGTCGGGTCGAGGTGTCGGTTGTCGGGTTGTGGTGCGAGTCGTTGGGTGGTGGTGTGTGTCGACGGGATGTGCGTGTTGTAGAGTTGTCGGTCCGATAGTTGAATGCTGTGCATGTACTGTTTGTTCCTTGCGTTGACGCAATATAGTTGTTGCTGGCGAGTTGCCATTACTACTGTGTGATCACGACCTGCGAAGACTGTTGGATGACTGCAAGCACTACGGTAGTTTACGATAATGCGTTGGAGAACAGATCTCTGTGCTCAGTAGCGCCGTCGGGCCGGGCCAGCCCGCCAGCCCGCTTGCTAAAACCTTTTGGACAGTGAATACAAAGCTCCGGGCTGCGATTTAAATCACGAGGATATTAAGTCGTGATTTACACACATGCCCCTTTGACATGACAGAGTTTTGTATTTTTACGATTAATGCTTGTATTCTTGTGGTACCGCGGCAGTCAAACCGACGCTCGCGTGACTTTCTTCTCTCCCCACTCCCTAGAGCCGAGTACTTTTGCTGGGCCCCGCTCCTCAGTCATGGATTATTTTGACGGATATGACAGGTACTCAAGCTGTAGTCTCGTTACGGCTCTCTCACCATTGACTTACATTGACACACAAGCGTTCGAGCTGATGAGCGCAAGGATTACCAGCGCGCATATGCGGCCGCGCAAAGGGCTGCGGGACGCCGCAAGGTTGGGAAGGCATCGCACGCGAGTCGGATGAGAAATGCGTACCAACACGCTGTTGTTCCACGCCTGTAAGTGCCCTGTGCGCGCACGCGTTCTACGCACTGACCCGCTTGCCGACAATCAGGTCGTTGGCCTTGCGCGGACGTGGTCCGGATCCCGAGCGAACATTCATAATGGCTATGGACGAAAAGGAGGTACTTGACCAGTGCGAGGCTCTCAAGAAGGCTGCGCGTGAGGATACGGGGGAGGGCTGGGTTGACACGTATACCAAGGCCTTGCAAGGTCTGCTGCAGGAGCGCCTCCTCGATGCACGACGGGCACAGAACACGCCATCTGATGTCGCTCTCGCGCAGTACCGCGCTATCCATGGGCATCGCCGTATCATTGCTGGGATCCACCAGGAGATCGAGCTCCACTCCAAGGGAATGGAGGTCGTCGCACGGGCGACGGAAGACTATGATGTGATCCTGAAGGGCTGCAGGTGCATTCATGCTTTCAAGCTGGTCAACAGTTACTCATACCCATCCACGCAGGGTTAGAGAGACTGCGGTCCGAAAGATCTACGGGCTCTGACTCGACGCTGCATGGTATTTGATGGATGCCGCTTGCACCACTTTGCAAATATTGTCTCATATCTTTTGTCCGTTGCTGGAGAGTCCATATATGCATGCCACCGTCTTCCAAGTACTGTAGTCTGCTTGTTGCGTGCCGCGAATTTTATTACAGTGTCTGCTTGTTGCGTGCCGCGAATTTGTTACTGGGTAGGCAACCATCACGTGATGGAATGGTTACTCAGACGCCGAGTGACGAGTCGCTCGGTCTGTCGCAGAAGGGTCCCCACAGAGACCCTTCAATGGTATGTCCAAGTCCTCGAAGCCTACCCGCAAGCGCAAAACCGATGGAGGCGTTCATTTCGCTCCCATGCAGATACCGAAGGCAACCAAGCGAGCGTCCCAGCAAACAGCTGTCACACGGCATACAGATATCATCCTCAGACCCGACGCATCGTCCAGCCGCACGGTCACCCATCATTCTCATACCCTCGCACCCTCTGAAGAACCACATGTTGACGCCGCAACAGCTGATAACGGGGCCGACGGCACATCTTCGAACCCAGAAGATGTCGACCTCGACGAAATTTTCCACCACGAGGATGTCTATATCGAAGACATGCTGAGGGCGCACGGTCGGAGGAGGAGCGGACGCTGTGGCAGAAGTCGCAAGAAGAAAAGGGTGTGTGCCAGAGCTAATATGATATACCATTATTTTCTGATCATCGGGCAGATTGAGTTGCTTAACGAGTGGATGCAGAAGCGCGACAGGTTTGCGGATGAATCGTTGCGTCACGGCGGAAGAGGTGATTGGCAGCACCAAACCTTCTGCGCGAGCTGCACGGAGTCATCGCAAGGTGCACCTGCCGTCGTCAGGTGCCTCGATTGCCTCGGCTCGCCGTTGGTATGCGAGTCCTGCATCTGTAGTGCGCACAGGCTCACTCCCTTCCATCGCATCCAGGTAAAGGATGTAGTTCCCCAATGTTTGTGCGGTCAACTAATCATTGTTTGTTTCTAGAGGTGGAATGGACAGTACTTCGAGCGCTGTTCGCTCTCCGAGCTCGGGCTTTGCATCCAACTTGGCCACGACAATCTCTCATGCCCTAACCCACGCCCAACGACTAGTACAATGACAATCATCGACACCAGCGGCGTGCACAGCCTTTGTGTGCGATTCTGCGACTGTGGACGGGCTCAAACCGCGCCAACCTATATTCAAGTCCTGCGCGTGCGTTGGTGGCCAGCAACCCTTCAACGTCCGCGTACCGCCGTCACATTCCGAACCTGCGAGCTGTTCCACGTGCTCAACGTTCAAGGCAAGGTCAACGCATACGACTTTTGGCATGGACTTGCGAGGGTAACGGACGGAAGCGGGCTTACTCACGTAAAGGTGCGCACGTATTTTACAACTGATTATCTGACGCTGACGCAGGACACCCAGGACCATTACAAGGACTTTATCCGAATCATGAGGTGTTTTCGAAACGTACGAATGGCGAAACGCGGCGGCCGTGGTCACGACCCACAGGGCATAGCAGCAACAGGCATTGGAGAGCTCGTCGTGGAGTGCCCGGCATGTCCGCATCCCGGGCGCAACATGCCGAATGACTGGAAAGATGCGCCGGATAGTGAGCAGTACATCCTTCCCCCGATTGAGTGCTTTAATTCTGATTATCCCGCAAAGGTGGAAGCACGCCACGGTGGTCGCCGTTGACGCAAACTTCAAGCTTAAACTGAAAGACCGGGGCTTTGAAGACGTGGAGTTGGCTCCGGGATGGTCTTACTTTGTGGAGAACACCGCGTATGCGGAGCACGTCGCGAAATACATCGACCAAGAGGAGGTACGTCATTCATTCCTTTTGCTATTCAAAATGAAGCTGACCTTGTTCAGATGAAGCATTGCGGCTCGTCGTTTGCCGCTGTAGACCACGCCAATATGCCATCTCACAAGAGGTTCTGCGTCAACGGTGTTGGTGCCGCCATCTGTGCGCGGCACTGCTTCTATCGCAAGAGCGGTGTAGGGGACCTGCAGAAAGGAGAGCGGTAAGTGGTTTTCACTCGCTAGTCTACTCAATCTGACCGTGCTTGCAGGTATTGTAATATGGACTATGTCTTGCTATCCAGCCTGGCACGCTCAGCGCCCGAGTACAAGCGGATTGTCATATCTTATGACATCGCCTGTCAGTTCTCGGTAAACTTCGCTCGCCGTATGATGGAGTACCCCGAGGGCATTCGTATCAACCTCAACGGCGTCGTCGTGATCTTCCTCGTCCCCAAGTTCCATCTTCTAGCCCACGGACTCAAGTGCCAGTCTGACTTCAACTTCAACTTCACCGAGGGATCCGCGCGAACGTGCGGGGAAGGTATTGAGTCTGGGTGGGCCGAAACGAACGGAGTTGCCCTTAGCACTCGGGAGATGTCGACAGGCGCGCGGCGTGAGGTGCTCGACGATTTGTTTGGCTCGATCAATTGGCGGAAGACTGTCTCACTCGGTAAGTAGCACAGTTGTATGCATGGCCCACTCCGGATCTCACCATCATATTAGGGAGACAACTCGCGCGCGCACTCCGCGAGGCTGTCACAATGCTCGACAAACAGACGAAGGTTTTCGAGTCCTCAAATCAGAACATACCGGAGCACATACGCCAACAATGGGTCGCAAAGGTGGAGGCGTGGGACGCTGACAGCACGAAGCCGAATCCGTACGAAGACAACACCGTAGGCATGTTACACTGTAGTGATGCTTACTGCGCAAGCTCACCTATCTGCACTATAGTGACGTCGCTCTTCGACATTCGACTAGAGTTGGCGCAACAGGAGGCCGCCGAGGTTGGGCGAGGCAATGTCTCGCTGCACCAAATGTCGGCTAGCGTGTTTCTGAGCATCGGGCTTGAGCTGGAGGACGCACAGTACGTGGATACGTACGAGACATATTGCGGGACCGGCGCTGACGCGTTCGATTAGGCGCGCACTCCGTGTAAAGGCAAAGCACGACGATGGCAAGACCCCAGCCGGAAAAGCTGCGCTGCAGGTCAAACGGAATGCGCTGCAGCATCACATCAAGAGCTGGCGGGCAGTACAGCAACTGTACATGCCTGCGGTCGCTCCCCTCATGGCGTTGGCAGCATCTTCTGCAGCGACGTCTTCCGCAGCGACAGCGTCTTCCCTGTCGGCAAACGCGGAGACAGCACTGGCCGCCGACACAGTCACCTCAGAGCCTGCCCCGCCACACGATTCTACCATCTCCGCGCCTACCGCCGCCCCGCAAGACCACTCAATAGCATCTGGGGACACACCACAAGCGTCGCGAGCGGTGCGCACCCGCCGAGGTCAAGCGGCACCGTCAGCATCATCATCCGGCAGCGGAGGCAGGGCGGAAAATGAGGCGCTCTGGCTACCCTCCTCGGTCCCGCGCAGGCTATGGTCGGAAGGGCTTGCGAACGGCCTCATCCAGAAGAATATTCGACTTCGCATCGCGCAGGCGGAGGATGCACTGCACAACCTCCGTCGGCAGCTTCGCGTTCGAGCGGGTATGATACACTACAAGAAAGTTTTTGTCGACGGCCCTGGTCAAGTTGCCAACACACGTGCCCGTGAGAGCATCGCCCGCTTCAGAGACAGGATCAACAAGTACGCTGCACAATACCGTTCAGCGTACGCGGCGCTGCTCGCATTGGACCCCGATGGCACATGGAGGCATCACCTGCTGGAGCTCAAGGCTGCCGACGTCGTTGGGCCGCGCGATCAGGACGAGGATGCTGACGGGAAGCGACTACCCGGAGAAGGTCGCCGCGAATTGCCTTGGATCTGGAGGACCATCTCGCACTTGCCTAAGGACATTCCCGGTGCCGCTGCGGATATGTCGGAGGAGGAGGTGTACGAAAGTGAGTGATGCTAGCAGCTGCTGCGAGTCAACGTTGGCTGACTGAGCGTGCAGGCTTACATTTCGACTGGCTTCGTGCGAGGGCTAGGGTCCGCCGTTGGGACGAGGAGGTACAACTCCTACTGCTGGAGATGCCTCGCTCTGTCGAATTCCTGCTGTGGAAGGCCGCGTGGTGGGCACTGCGAGCGGACCTCCGGCCCGATGTTGATGAAGACATCCGCGACGGCCTCCATGCATATGCGGCTCGACAGGTGGCCACGTATCGAGGGCTCGCAGTCTCCTTCCATGCGCCTTGGTCCAAAGTCCTGTCTATTCACCATCTTTCCACAGTCTGGCCGTTGTCGACCGCGTTGTCGCACTCTGTATCGCCAGACACGGTCCCCAAGCGCGCGGCTGTTTGGTCTGATCATCCAGCCCCTAGACTTTCCGCCGTTGTCATCCCTGCCAATGTGGACCATTCGGATTCGGAGTCTGAAGCGTCAGAATCGGAGAATGAGGAGCACGCGCTGTCTGACGGGGACTATGTCGATGTTTTCGGGTAGTATGTGTGATGTAATGACTTTGCGCGTGTTTGAGTGTTGTTATACCATCAATTGTAGCATTTGATGTTCGTGAGCTTTTATTGATGACAGAGGTACAAAGTGTAATGGTTGGAACAAATTAATAGAGTCTCGAAGGTGAAGTCCGTTGCTCTGCTACAAGTCAATGATCACGTGATCCTTGACTTGGTGTCCAACTATTGTGACCTCGAAATGCACTGTAGTAGATATTGCCTTTGCACAATCTCGCTTTCTCCTTCGTGATTGCACTATAGTGCTACCGTCAGCTTGGGAGCCCCCAAATATATATAATATTGGCTGGTCTGAATATATATAATATATTGGCTGGTATATTCAATATTCACTATAGTGACCTCAATATGCACTGTAGTCAATGCTGTTCCGGAGCTATTCTGCTAGCTGGGGAACCCGGGAATATATATAATATATTGGCTGGTATATTCAATATTCACTATGGTAACCTCAATATGCACTGTAGTCAATGCTGTTCCGGAGCTATTCTGCTAGCTGGGGAACCCGGGAATATATATAATATATTGGCTGGTATATTCAATATTCACTATGGTAACCTCAATATGCACTGTAGTCAATGCTGTTCCGGAGCTATTCTGCTAGCTGGGGAACCCGGGAATATATATAATATATTGGCTGGTATATTCAATATTCACTATGGTGACCTCAATATGCACTGTAGTCAATGCTGTTCCGGGGCTATCTGCTCTCATATCCTCTGGGGCACACTATAGTATGATAGAATATACTATAGTACTAGCAAATGTACTGTAGTACCCACATATGCACTATAGTACTGGCAAATACACTGGGAGCCAGTTGCACTATCATGTCTCCCTTTAACACCACACTCATGTTACTACTGTAGGCTGTTAGTCCACTAAACTACTCCCCAGTGTTGTACAGGGTTACTATCGGCCCTCTTCTCCGTACCATCCCCGGCGCAACATGGGGCGGCTACCCAACATACGAGGCTGCCCACTCCTCACTGGTGAATGCCAGCATCGCGCAGCAGCTTGTGGCTGCTGCGATGATGCAGCCGACAGTTGTTGCTCCTGCGGCGCCGCCGCCGCCGCCGGCCGGCGCCGAGCCGGCTGCCGCTGCTGCGTTCGCGATGCATGCGTTAGTGGATGCCCTCAAGGAGGCTGCTGCCAGCAACAGTCTTCCGCCGTCTCCGACACTGTCTAGCGTCTCCTCTTCTTCCGGTCCTACTGCTCTGAGTGACCACATCAGCTTCGTTGATGTTGGTACTACTTCAGTTGCGTCCCGGACCGGGCGGGGCTCGTATGTGCAGCCCGCCCGGTCATGGCGCGGATCCCGCCCGTACCGCGCGGACTCAGCGCGCCCAGCGATGCTGGAGCAGCTGGAGCCCGTGCGCAGCGAGGGAGACCGCCAGGACCGGGCGGATGCCGCCCGGTCTGTGCGCCGCTCGGGAGCCCCGCAACCATTGCCGCCCGCCACCGTCGGTGCGCCTGGTCTGTGCGGGCCCGCCTCGTCCACGCGCGTGCCCCTTGCCGCCCTCACCGCGCGCCCCTCGCCGCCTGCACTGAGCGCCCCTTGTCGCCTGCACCGCGCGCCCCTGCTTGTTGCCTTCCCTGCGCGCCTTCGTCGCCTCTGTTCGCTTGTCACGGTCCTCGTCGCACGCCCTTCGTTGCCCGCACGCCTATGCGTGGCCCTCGCTGCGCGCAATTGTCGACCTCATGAGTCATTGCGCACATCCCCGCCCTCGCTGCACGCCGGGGCCGTCGCCTGGACCTCGCAGCGCGCCGCCCCTCGTTGCCGCCTCGTCGTACGCACCTGGCGGTCAGTTTCAAGATGATGGTGAGAGTGCGGGGGTGTTGGGACGGTGTGGTGGTTGGGGGCAGGTGGTAGTGGGGAGAAAGTGGCCTTGCGCCGCGTTGAACCTGCCACGCGGCCCCCCGGTCACGTGGTTTTGTTGACAGCACATCGTGGGAATTGGGCTTCACTTGCCAATGCAGGCGCTCCTGCCTTGTTTCCGCGCCCGCACGCCCGCACGCCAGCACGCCCGGCCACCCAGCCCCCCACTTTCTGTTGAGACGTGCCTGTGCAGCCTTGTATGGCACCACACCAGGTGCCTCCTGGCTGCGCAGGGAGGACAGCGTGCAGGGGCGCGTGACAAGAACGACGCGCAGCCAGGCCAACACGCAGCAAGGACGACACGCAGCGAGGGCAGCGCACATGGACGTGCAGCCAGGACGCTGCGCATGCAGCAGGCGACGCGACGCAGGCGAGGAGCAGGGGCGCACGACGACGGCGACGAGGGGCGTGCGGCAAGGGCGACAACATTCGCAGCGCGAGGCGCGCAGCGAGGGCGACTCGGACGAGCAGGGGCGCGCGGTGCGGGCGACGAGCGGGGGCAGGCGGTGCGGGCGACGAGGGTGCGCGGTGTGGGCGACGAGCAGGGCGCGCAGTGCAGGCGGCGAGGGGCGCGCGGTGAGGGCGGCAAGGGGCACGCGCGTGGACGAGGCGGGCCCGCACAGACCAGGCGCACCGACGGCGGCGGGCGGCAATGGTTGCGTGGCTCCCGAGCGGCGCACAGACCGGGCGGCATCCGCCCGGTCCTGGCGGTCTCCCTCGCTGCGCACGGGCTCCAGCTGCTCCAGCATCGCTGGGCGCGCTGAGTCCGCGCGGTACGGGCGGGATCCCGCCAGGACCGGTCGGGCTGCACATACCAGCCCCGACTGGTCTGGCACGCTACTGAAGTCCCTCGATGTTGAAGTCGACGGTGTGTGCTCATTTGATAATGTTACGTCATGATACTTATCTATCTTATCTATCTTATCTTCAGACCCAATCACTGCGGCCCGAGGCTCTCGCCCTCGTGGAGGCTGGCCATACCTCGCTATTGCGCGAGGCACTCGAACGGGAGTGTTCCCGAACTCGTGCGTCATCTTTTCCATGAGCAGTACAGCATGTGCTAACGTGTTGTTGATTCAGAGCTCGTGCGCATGACAAGTACGCGTCAGGTGTGACGAGGGCAGCATCTCGTGGGTTCCGCACGGAAGATGAATGCCGCGCCTGGCTCGACTGGTACAACGAAAGGTACCCTCTTGTGACTTTCGCCCTCATCGATCCTTTTGAGGAGCAGGAGACTGCTGCAGCGGAGTGAACGTGCGGGTAACGGAGGGGCCATATGTGTAGCACTTGTAGTCGATGCAAAATGCGTAAACTTGATGCTTTCAGTGCCATGGTTATCTCTGTGAGCATGAGTGTAGTGTGATGGGAAGACCCAGCAACACACATATCTTCGCCTGCTTTGTGGATACGGTGCATGGCAGACTTGTAAGAAAGTGAAGACGGGCTGTACATACCTTAAACACCTTGTATCCTGTTTCTGTGAGCCATCATTCACGTTTAAACTAAAGGAAAAACACCGCTGTGTATAGCACAAGTGCCCCTCGTATCGTATAAATCTTTGGTAGGGAGTAATTGTGAGGATACGGGATAATATAATGTGTCTGGGCAACGAGGCATTTTTGATGGGTTTCTGACACGCCATTCTGGCTCGCGATCTACGGCTCAAGGCTCACTCACGCACCCTGCTGACGTTCACATTCCTCTCGCCTTCCCTCATATTCTTTGCTTGCCATCATCTTCGTTGCACTTCACTGTCCTCATTCCCACTCTGTCTACAGTTCCCGATCTTGACGTCGTCACATTGACGTTTGCAACACGCCATGGTCAGGACGACCACCGATTATCTAAGGTGCGTCAACCCCCGGCACTATTAGGTCTGCAAGGTCTGCATTTAACCGTGATTATAGGCACCGCGACAACCGCCTTCGTTACCAGAAGACTTACAACAGTGTCAAACGGGTTGGGCGACGTAAAGTGGGCAAGTCGGAACGGGAGCGCGAGGAAGACAAGCGGCGAGCCATAATCAGCGGCTTACAACGGTGTGTCCGTTGCTCTCTATGTTCAGTACATGGAATGATAATGTTAGTTCTTGCTCAGGCCATATACAAATGATATTGCATGCAAGTCCGCAGGTGTCGACTCGAAGCGAACTCCTTTCATGCACGCCCGTGAGCACGAAGTCTTTGAACACTGAAGCCTCCTGCGACATTCCCTCATGGAGCAACACCCCGGCGACTGGGCTTCACGATACGTATTTTGAGTGCGCGCTGGCATCAATCGTATCCTTGGCACCGTGGACAACGTGCTGGCTACTTTAGAGTCGTCTCCTCCCGCAAACATCGCCAGCAGGATCCATCACTACCGACGTCTTGTAGCTGGCCTGCATCAGGAGGTAGAATTCGCTCTGCAGGGGAAAGAAGTTCGCGACTGGGCGCTGGCGGACCACGCGCACATATTCACCGGGTGACGGTGAGCCCTCGTTTCATATGCTATCCTGGCAACTCGACTCAATCCAAGCCGTTCGTTCAGAGTGCACAGCATTGCTTTCAAACACTTATATGGTTTCTAGGTAGATACAGAGTGCATGTAATTTATCTCGTATTAAATGCCTCAGAGCCCGTTGTTTGCTTTCCCTGGTCGCACCGCCTCGGCCCTTGCGCTCGCAGGACATACTGCACCCGCGCATTTAATCCAGCAGACACACATTATCATTGCTACTAGTAAACAGAACAAAGGAAACTACAGATCATCACCATCTTCTTCCTCCTCCTCCGACTCCTCCTCCTCCTCCGACGACGACTCCGAGCGGCCATCAGCATCGAGACTGCTGGAGGGAGGGACGATTACCACGGAATTGGCCGGCGGCACTGCCAAGTCCGAGGCCGAAACTGGCCATAAGTCAGGGAACCCATGTGACAGCAACGCGGGTCGCCATATGTTGACGTAAGACTCTGCCAGCTCATCATGATGGGCTGCCTGCCGAAGCGCGAACGCATTGGGGCCGGACAGGATGTCCGGAGTGACATCTGTCCGAGCAGAAACCCTACGGCGCCACCATTCCGCGCGACTGCGCATGAAGCGCACAGCACGTGGCATTTCCTCCTTGATGAGCGAGATTTCCTCAACCCAGCGATAGTTCACCCAGTCGACGCGGATGCCTGTAAGCTGCCATCAATGTGTGTGGGCACGGATTCTGCATGCACGGCGACTCACACTTGTTTCCCTCGTCTTCTGTTGCCTCCTGACCAGGAATATCCCACGCATCCGCACGCAGGGTCTGCCAAATCCACGACATTTCGTAGTGACCCTTTCCCAACTCGTTTCGCTCCATTCGCAATGGCCTGATGTGCTCGTCCTTCAATTGCAGCAGCTGCACCGTCCAGGAACCGCCAGGATCGAGGATCGAGAGTGCGTTGTACGCATTTTGGTAACGGTCGGCGTGCCGCATGGTCTTGTCTTGAAGGCGCGCCAATTGTGCACGTGCACGTGTGTTGGCGTTCTGGCCTGGGCCATTGACATGTACGCGCTTGTAGTGCACCATGCCGTGCTTGATACGGATGGCACGGCGTAGCTAGATGCGTTACCAAAGACCGTAAGCTCGTGTCACAAAACCAGCGCAGAGAAGACGCACCTGATGCAGAGAATCCTGCGCTTGGCCCACACGGAGCCGCCGCTCCTTCTCCACGAGTCCCGGGACACATCCCGACTCTGGGAGCTCGGGCGGCACCTGAGATGGCAGAAACAGAGTCTCCAACTCTGGTGCACCGACCTTGATGATGGGATCGTCGCCGGACAGATTGGGGGCCGATGACGGGAGAAGCTGCGCGATGCATGGGATGTAGAGGAGCTGGAATTGGCGCCAGGCAGTAATGCGGCGGCGAAGCGTGTTCTGTTTCTCCCTGAAAGTGATGGCTTCGTTAGTAAGATTTTTCTTACGCTTGCGCCTGCCATCAGCGCCCTCATCGTTTTCGTCCGCGGCCGGTTGCAGCAGCTTCTTCTGGAGTGCGCGAAGAACACGTCTACAAACTGATAGTCATCCACAGTGCGACACTTGCTAACTCGTCACTTACTGTTGCTCTTCAATGTCGAACCCAATATGAATGAAGACGCTGGCGGTCGTCTCATGTGGGGATAGATGTCCGCGAGAGGCTTCCAGCGCTTCTTCATTGATCAATTCTAGCCGAACGTCCGCCAGGGTCGTCACTTCGGCGAAACACACGTAATTAGCACTTGATCCGTAGCCTATCACAATGACTCACCGGTGTCGGGGTCTTTGTACGGATTCTGCGCGGTCTTGTCCTTGTCGTACACTCGCATCATCTCTGTCCATTCCTCGCGCAAGGCCAAAGAGATGTTCTGAGACATCTCCTTGAACTTGGGACGGTGCTTGGCAAGTGCATCGACGGCCGTCTTCAGCAACTTCTTCAGTGCGGTACCTTAAACGTCACAATAAGCACACTGATCCGTTGATTCCCCGAGATAACGTACCGATCCTGATGGTCTTGCGCCAATTGAAAGCTCCGAGGATGTCGTCGAGCGACTCCTGGCGCTGCGGACCACCCATTTCCCGTGTACTCAAGGCTACAGGGTTGAGGTCAGCCCAGCCTGCCTCAACGGACTCACCTTGAGTATGCCCAACACCGAACATTTCGTTGTACGACAACTTTTCTTGGCAGTCTTGACCGTGGGCGATGAGGTGGAATTTCGGCACAGCCCAGTTGATGTCGAGCAAAGCGAGATCCAGGCCGCGTGCCTCGGAATAGCGGGCCATCCTAGTGTAGAAATTCGTGAGAAGGATTGTTGACACCGGGTAGGCTGAGCTTGAGCGCGCCAAGTAACATATAGTCCATGCAGGAGTATTACGATTACTCTTAATCGTTTCTTTCTTCAACCAAGTCAGGCCAAAACGTGAACACATTATAAGTCGCTTTAGGAAATAGATCCCACGGTCAAGTCGCGCCGTCCCAACTGCCTTTTTCAGTAATTCTTGTCAAAGCAGGTCCTGCCGCACCTTGCAGGATCCTCACACTTCAACTATAGCACTAGCATGGTTCTCATTACGAGTACTCTTAATTATGATTCCTCCTAATCATTTATTTCCTCCATCAGTCAGGCGAAATGCATGCATTAGAAAGATTGCTCTAGGAGATATGTCCCAAAGCTTGGACTAAAGTCAAGTCGTGTCATCCCACCTGCCTAATTCTGTAATTCTTAGCTAAGTAGCTCCTGCCCTGTGATTTACACACCTTTGCATTGCAAAGACACTCGTGTCTGCGAGTATTTTGCATTTTCCAAGCTAATTAGCATTGATATACACATGATACCAATTGTTCTCAAGTCAGAAGAGAAGGCCTTCTAACTTCCCTTTTTGGTAACATGTTCCCACGGGGTGACAATGGTGAGGTTGGCAATTGGGAGGGCTGTAGTTGCTAACTACCATGCATTATATATACCACAAGTGTTGAAAGGATGTTGATCATGTGAATAGCCAATGATATGATTCCTCAACAAGCGTGGGAAAATGACGCAGTTGAATCAGGCAGACTGAGATTTTTGCCGGTCAATGAGTCATTGCTTACTAATCCCGGGGATAAAGTACCTGGTTACCCGGCAATTGAGCAATTTTTAGCTATGTAGCTCCTGCCCAATGATTTTCAACACCTTCTCACTTCCAAAGACACTCATGTCTGCAAGTATTTTGCGTTTTGCAAGCTAACCAGCAACAATATGAACATATTTTCAATTGTTCTCAAGTCAGCAAAAAATTCTGCACAGGTTCCATTTTAGGTAAAACTTTCCCACGGGTAGGCCAAACAAGCACCATGACGCATCAACCGGCACTTTCAACTGTGTGCATATTTAAACGCGTCATGGTGCACAAACCCGGCTACTACAATACCCGGGCTGAATATTTATATTATTGAAAAGTCGCACAGAGGGGGAATTGAACCTACAACCTCTTGGTTCTTTACAACAACCAAGAGTATTAACCACTACACTACAAGGCCATTTAGCTTTGTAGGATATGTACAGTAGTTGTTGACCTTCTATTTTCTCCTGCCCTACAAGACAGTTTGCTCTTTGCATCAATTTCTTTCCCCTTCTTTGGTACTTTGGGACAATATATATATATATATATATATAGCTACAATTATTGTGATTTGCAAAATGGAGGAGAATTACTGAAAAAAAAGAGTTCAAAGGTCCTCGACCCGTGGGCTGCGGCGCCACCAGGTGCCGTGGCTTCGCTCTTGACTCCAATGCTTACACATCGCTGCTGCTTCCCACAACATGTGACACGTCGTCGCTGTCGTGCTGACGCGCCACGCAACATCGACAACACGTATCTCAGCTTCTACTGCGCCTGTGGAGGCGGTTCTGGGCTCAATCGAGATAGTGATGTATACTATCATGACTGATTCACATATACATGCAATTCTATGGTGCTACTGTGGATAGAAATTACATACATGTGAAAATGAAGTACAACTCTTTTGCCGTGAAATACAGCATCAGATAAAACTCTTGGGCGTCATAGAAATACATGACATCCAAGCCCTCGATTGAGCCCGGAACCGCCTCCATAGGCGTAGTGGAAGCCAAGATACACATTGTCGATGTCGTGTGGCGCGTCAGCACAACGGTGACGACGCTGATACGCCTCGCTCCATGCTGCGAGGCGATCATTACAAAATTTTCACACTTTCATCAAGTCGACAGACACACAATTCCAAAGATCGCAGCATCGCACAGCAGTGCTCCAACCACCCGATTAGTTCTTCCAACCGCTCGCAAGATTGGAGTCTTGCAGAGCAGTCACGCAATCGGAATCATACCTTGGACACCACACTCGCGCCAGCAACGCCGTTGCACACAGCACACACAGTCATCCGACCACTTGCTCGTTGTTCCGACTGCCGCCACGCGACCTCGAGCACAGCATCTCCCACAGCTGTCATAACGCGTCGGAATCCCATCAGACATTTTGATTGTTGGGATCGTTGTTTCAGCACGTGCGCCACGTCTCTCCGATGTCTCTGCGACTTCCGAGTACCCCCACAGTCGCGCCATTGTCCTCCAACCATTGTCCAGCTCAGTGCTCAAGTTCGCGCTACATATATTCGATCACGATCGTTCTGCGGTCGGACCAGCACTCCGATTATCCCTCCACCGCTCTGACCATTGCACACGCAATACCGGAGCATTCTTCCGACCGTCTGACGAGTCGCAAAATCACCACACTCACCTGCAGCCCCCTCGCACGTCGGAGTGTATTCTACCACTCACCAGCCACACCTCCATTGTCTCCTTTTCTAGTCGTAATGTCTTGTTCAACTGTGTAGGATGTCTCTCCCGCACTCCTTGATAGCGCAGATTGTTTTCCATGTGCTTGCACTGTCCTCCTGATAAGCGCTGATCACTTGCTCTACATTGTTCTATACAGCCTCACAGACCTTCTGATATGTCCTATTGACTCTCCTCCATTGTCTGTACCATGTGCAACTTGTGCACCATTGTTTGCTTTTGTTCCAACTGTTTTCCTTTGTTCCGACTTCATTCTTGATCGGACTTGTACTGCAGCGGTCAAAACATATAAATAGCGGTCGCATCCATACTGCAATACAGATTCAGTTCCCCCCCATAGTTTAGATCTCATTCGGAGCACAGCAGCTCCGTCTCTATTGTATAGTTAGCTCGAGGCAAGCTTTGTCAACTTTGCCTTTGCCTTTGTCTTCGTCGTCGTCTTGCGCACTCAGCTCATTGTTCTCCTCCCTCTCATCTTATTCCATCATCATCGCATCCGCTGTTGCCCTCGCACTTCATCGCTCCGAGCGTCCTGCAACATCGGAGATCGCAATTGTGTTCCGCTCGTCCCGCAGCGATCGCAACATGAATCGGTATACTTGCACCACTCATCCCTATCTTCCGACCATCGCCCCCGCTCCTCTGACCATCCACACGGTTCTCTGTCATTGCCTGCACGACTCATCGTTGCTCCTACCGTCTTGCGACATCAGAGATCCCAGCCCCGCTTCCATTTGTCCTGTCGCGGTTGCACCCTCAATCGCACTACTCCCACCACTCAACCCGACATTCCGACCTGTGCCTCTACTCCTTCGACTGTTCGCACGATCGCAACAGTTCAGCGTTGTTGCCCGCACCCCTCGTCGTCGTTCCGACCACCTCGCAACGCCGTCGCGCATCACGCATCAGAGCCACACTCTGCACACCTTCGTTGACGGTTGTACGCACCGCGTCCAGTTTCTCACAGTCGCTCGCACCACGTCTCCTCACCTCCGGACCCTTGTCGGCACAGTTCTCCGACCGTTTGCGCACTTTGATCCACCTCTCCGACCGCACACACCTCCTGCGCACCTCGTCGGAGACACGCATCCAATCATCTTTGGGACCCTGACACCCACTCGTACACACACATCATCACGGTACCCTCCTCAGCGCTCTAGGGATCTGGTATCACACACATTTACCACCCTACTACTGTGGGTGCCCATCAACGTGTCACATGTTGTGGGAAGCAGCGGCGAGAGTGCGGCGGCTATATGTAAGTGTCAGAGTCAAAAGCAGAGCTGCGGCACTCGGTGGCGCCACAGCCAACGGGTCGAGGACCTTTGAACTCTTTTTTTTCAGTGATTCTCATCCATTTTGCAAATCACAATAATGCAAACACAATATATAGAGTTGAGAAAATATAGCCAATACATATCTACCATCTGTGTCCAGATCATCTTAATGGTTACAAGTGCTCACTCTTTGTAGGATATCATATATATAATACATGATAGGGCTAAGCAATAGGTTGATACGCCTCGTTCCATGCTGCCATGCGATCATTGGGAAATTTTTGCCCTTTTGTCAAGTCGACAGCCACATAATAATTTCGGAAATTGAGGTGTTTCACAGCAACAGCAGCGTTCAGATCATTCAAGTAGTCTTTCCGAATGTTTGCAAGGTAGGAGCCAGAGTTCTCACCATTGCAGTCTTGCAGAACATTTCATGATCAAAAGTGCACCTTGGACAGCACCCTTGGACCATCAACCCAGTGGCACGACCTGCACATAGTCGTCCAACCTGCTCTCATCATTCCAATGGCCACCATGCAACCTCAAGCACAACATCTCCCACAGCTGTCACAACTCGTCAGAATGCTATCAGACATGTTTACTGTTGAGATTGTCATCAGAATGTGTGCATGATGCCACTCCAGTCACTGTGACATCTGTATTCCTCTGCAGTCGCACCATTGTCCTGCAACCATTGTCCACCTCAGTTCTTGTACTCGCACTGCATCGTTCTGATCCTGATTGTTTTGTATTTTCGTTAGCGTCCCGATTATTGCCTCAGGATTCTGACTTGGGGTCAGTGGCCATTGCAAGCATGGCAGTACAATCACTATAATCATTCTTGTTATTTTTACTTTTCTTACATATTACATATGATAACAACAGATGCTAAGCCACTATATTCTCTACTCAGTGTATTAGGCTCAGTTTAATTATAACTTAACACATGCTATTCGGTTTCTGTGGATAGAGCACAGGCTCCAGTCTGGCTGTGTGTGGAACCAGAATTGTGATATGTGACATATGCAGGTATATATTTAGTGGGGTTTCATGTACTCCACCTGGTACTAACAGATCCTATAGTTTCAACTTAGCATGCTCAGCAATAGTTTCATACCCATCTGTCTGTAATTCTAACAGCTCAAAGACTTTGTAAGGTCCAGAGAGGTAATTCATTCTGCATGGGAGCGTCATCTACACTCATAAAGTCTGGGAGACGCAGTGAAAGATATATTGCAAAATGTTTAATTCAAAGACAAAGAGAAGATAAAATGTATGCAGTTCTGACAGAGTATTGCTTGAATTTATTACATATCGTTGCCTAAGTGTGCCTTTGACCTACCTAAAAATGGTACAAATCACATAAATAGAGTTTGGTACATTGACTTATTATACTGAGGAATTATGATCATTTTACAATGGCAACTGAAATATTAACTCTATATATATTGTATATAAAGTGATAAACATATGAAATGAAGGCTATACAGCCCTCCTGTAGAGTCATATGATACATGATGAAATAGAGCTGACTTTTAGGAGTCCAGTGATACCAAGATTGTCCTGATTGAATAAGAATTGGCTAAGATATGGTCTGCTCTGAATCCGTGGGAATAATATACCATCTTTGGTCCTACCTCGGGTATTTACGGCCATCCAGGTGTCGCACTTGTGAAAGTGCGACACCTGGATGGCCGTAAACACCCGGGTGGCTATTCCTATGCCTATATATGGTAACTCAAATGGCAACACATATATATATACCTTTTGAAGCTACTTCAAAGGACCTTTTACGCTATTCTATGAGGTCCCTTCATATCCTAGTCCCCAGGTCCCAAATAGGGTACATTTCGAGTACCGTGGGAAAGTACTACCAAAAATAGTAAGTATGAACACTTGCTTTGTAAGCTTAGATCACTCAAAATCACGCTCATATCTGTACTCATTGGCCCAGAAATTGCAAAATACTGTCGTAAACGCGACACTTTTCATAATTCATATATGCAAGAGAGACCTAGGAATCAAAGCTGACAGAGATATACCATATTAGGCAGGAGTCACGACGCGACTTGACCGTGGGAGCCAACTTCCTAGAGCGACTCATAAAAATGTGCGACGAAAAGCCTGACCTGTGGATTAAATAAACGATTATAGTAATCGTAATCACCATTCCGGAGCATTCTTACCGGACAACATTGCAACACTCACCTCCGACCACCTAGTGCATCGGAGCATGCAGGACGTTGAGCTACCACCCAGTGATAGAGACAATCCCCAAGCCTAGACTGTCAGCAATTTTGCTTGGGTATATTTAATGGCCAAGCCCCTCTCCCCCCTGCCCCCTAAATGATTAAGAGTAATTGTACTGCCATGCTTGCACTGGCTATTTCCCACCAAGTCTGCAAGGTGCTGTGAGTAGAGAGTAAACACATTAAGTGCAGCACGAACCGTTCGCCTTTAGCTAAGTCACCGAAAGCATGTCGAAGATAGTAACAATGCTGGGAGCATATGACGGTGCCAACGCCGTTGATGCTGAAGCGCTTGAGTGCCGGCGTATTCGCATGATCGATCGCGAAGTGATTAGAGTCGCAGTGCTTCATCTATAGTACAACAAAATGAGAGGCGCAGTAGAGCAAGACGGCGCCGGACTTACCTCCTTCTCATCCGCGTATTTCGCGACATGCACGGCGTAGTCGGCCTTCTTGACAAAGTAACCCCACCCAGGCGAAAGTTCGATGTCTTTCACTCCGCGATTCTTCATCTTGAGCTTGAAGTTCGCATCTATCGCCAGATACGCAGCATGTTTCCATCTGGAAGGGCATGTTAGCGTTGCGTAAATGGAAATTTTGTTCTCACTTTTCATTCTCAGGCGCCGCCTCCCATCCTTCAGGCATGTTTCTCCCGGGGTGCGGGCAGAGCGGGCATTCCACGACGAGTTCTCCGGGTGTGGTTGCATCAACACCGGCCTCGTCGTGCCCTCTCCCGGCGCGCTTGAGCATGCGGATGTGCCTGAAGCAGCGCACCGAACGTAGGAATTCCTTGTACCTGTACTGTGTCGATGTTAGCAGATACAGCGGTATCAGTTGTACGCGTTGCGCACCTTAGTCTTCTGCGTACCAAGACCGTCCGTCAGGCGCTCCAGGCCGCACCAGAAGTTGTAAGCGCTGATTTTGCTCTGAACTGTGAGAGCGTGAAACGTCTTGAGCGTGCAGAAAGTGATGGCGGTCTGCGGGCGTTCAACAGTTGCAGGCCAAAGAGACGCACGGAGAAGTTGAACAAAGTGTTGAGATGAACCGATGCGCGCGCAGTCGCAGAAGTCGACTTGAAGTTCATGGATGCCGGTGATGTCAATGACCGTCAATGGCGTGTCCTTCTGGAAGGTTAAAGGGCATGCGTGCCCGTCGTGGCCCAGTTGTATGCGAAGGCCGGTGTTTCGCAGCGTGTACCTGTCAAAGAAAAAGCCGTTCCACCTCTGCGCTCAAAGTTGTCAGACCGTCATGAGTTCCATATAGCGTGATACTACTCACCTGCAGCCTATGAAGAGGACTAGCATGATGCCTCTTAACAACACATGCGCGGCAGACGAGCAGCCCACCCATGCAGTCAATACACCTCACATCTCCGCGCTCTCCACTCTCACAACTCGGGTCAGTGCACAACGACACGTCATCTTTGTTTCCTAGTCCCTTGAGCCGAAGGACTTCTTGAAGGAAAACCTCACGAAAGGGCAGCCAGTCCTCCAGTGGTTTTGCTTTGCCCTGCCGTCGGGTGAGCTCGCAAGAAGGCGAGTAAAAGCACACAAACAGACCTGTCGATAGCGCCTTCTCCGTTTCTTCAATTGAGGGATCTCAACGGGGATTGGATCTTCGTGAGTGTACTCGTCCTGCGTGACAGTTTCCTCGGGAGCAGAAGAGCCAGCTGGAGGGTCGACAGTTTCTTGGTAGTGCCTGGTGGAGTGTTGGACACGTTGACGCGATGAGCCGGCATGCACAGATATGTTGATGTGCTGAGAGTAGATAGGGGGAGGAGGTTCGTCGTCGTCGCTCATCCTCCGAGCAATGGCGCATGGGTGCTTGCGTTTACCCATGGCTGGAGTACAGTATGTCGCAGATTGTCGTCTTGCGCGCGTCGACGCTGAGAGCTTAAGTAAGCAGTGCGGCTAGCCTGATCCTGATCCTGAGCCCGACAGATCCCCTAAGAATCAGTGAGCCTATCTACAGCTTCGAGGTACATAGGGTAATCCATGATGAATGAAATGCTACGGTATCCTAAAGGGCCCCCACAGAGAGAGTCTGTTATCTACTAGCTGGCAATCAAGCAGCATAATCTCACAAGGCTAGCTGATAGATATGATTTGCTATCTACTGTACAAGCCATTGTAGACAAAGATCAAATGGATCCCGAGCTTCTGGATGATAGATATGTTGTTTTATGAGAGATGAGGAGGAATCATGAGGTGCTAGCTCGTAGACATGGTCTGTTATCTACTACAATGGTCTGTTATCTACTGACAACCTGTTATCTACTGAGGAGTAAACAAACAAAGATCCATAAAATCCCAAACATTTGGGCAGTAGATAAGCACTGTGATCTACCAGGCAAGCAGCCAAACAAGGAGCGGATCCCCCAGGACTGGATTTCAGATATACACTGTTATCTACTAGCGGTTATCTTATAGAGCAATCATATAGATATGGTTTGCTATCTACTATGATGTAATCTACTACTTGGTGGGAAATGGCCAGTGCACGCATGGCAGTACAATTACTCTTAATCGTTGGGAGGGAGGAGGGCAGGTATCTTCTTGATTTGAAGATAGACTGAATTACAGATTATCAACAAAGGCGTTGTGTCAGCCATAAGGTAGATGTTGCTTGGGTTAACACGTGTCTTGTCCGGAAGAACAAGTTTGTTATGTCCTTCTTGCCCCAGATCTTCTTCCCCTTTGTGGAATCAGTGAGGATATTCTCAATACACGAAAGGGGTAAGAGTCTGGGACAGTTTTGGCATTGAGCACACTGTAGTTGTTCACCTCCTGTGGGAGGGTGGTGAAGTCTGTCTTCAGGATGATAAAGGCGGGCAACACCTAGGGACTCAACAAGGGGGCAAATCCTCCCCGTGGCCACATGCTAGTTGAGGAGGGTGCACCATGCTTTGTAGTCCTTGCAAGGACAGCTGTATGATTGTGTTGCAATTTTCTGCATAGCATCCTTGAGTCAGATGCGGTGATAGAGGGCCAAGATTCACTTGGGGTCAGTGGCCATTGCAAGCATGGCAGTACAATTACTATAATCATTCTTATTATTTCTAGTTTTCTTACATATTTTATGTGATAACAACAGATGCTAAGCCATTATATTCTCTACTTACTGTATTAGGCTCAGTTCAATTATAGCTATGACACATGCTGTTAGGTTTCTATAAATAGAGCACAGGCTCTAGTATGGCTGTATGTGGAACTAGAATTGTGATGTGTGACATATGCTGGTATATATTTTGTGGGGTACTTCATGTACTCCACCTGGTGCTAACAGATCCCACCTATATAGTTTTGACTAAGCATGCTCAGCAAGAGACTAACACCCATCCATCTATAATTCTGACAGCTCAAAGACTTTGTAAGGTCCAGAGAGGTAATCTATGCTGCATGGGAGCTTCATCTACTCTCATAAAGTCTGGGAGACGCAGTGAAAGATATATGGCAAAATATTCAATCAAAAGACAAAGAGAAGATAAAATGTATGCAGTTCTAACAGAATATTGCTTGAATTTATTACATACTGTTGCCTAAGTGTACCTTTGACCTACCTAAAAATGGTAAAAATCACACAAATAGAGTTGGTACATTGACTTATTATACTGAGGAATTATGATCATTTTACAATGGCAATTGACATATTAACTCTATATATGCTGTATACGAAGTGATAAACATCTGAAATGAAGGCTATACAACCCTCATGTAGACTCATGTAATACATGATAAAATAGAGCTGATTTTTAGGAGTCCAGTGATACCAAGATTGTCCTGATTGAATAAATATTGGCCAAGATATGGTCTGCTCTGAACCCGTGGGAATAATATACCATCTTTGGTCCTACCTCGGGTATTTACGGCCATCCAGGTGTCGCACTTTCACAAGTGCGACACCTGGATGGCCGTAAACACCCGGGTGGCCATTCCTATGCCCATATATGGTAACTCAAATGGCAATACATACATATATACCTTTTGAAGCTGCTTCAAAGGATCTTCTACATTGTCATAGGCTATTCTATGAGGTCCCTTCATATCCTAGTCCCCAGGTCCCAGATAGGGTACATTTCGAGTACCGTGGGAAAGTAATACCAAAAATAGTAAGTATGAACACTTGCTTTGTCAACTTAGATCACTCAGGATCATGCTCATATCTGTACTCATTGGCCCAGAAATTGCAAAATACTGGCGTAAACGCGACACTTTTGATGGTTCATACATGCAAGAGACCTAGGAATCAAAGCTGACTGAGATATACCATATTAGGCAGGTGTCACGACGCGACTTGACCGTGGGAGCCAACTTCCTAGAGCGACTCATAAAAATGTGCGACAAAAAACCTGACCTGTGGATTAAATAAACGATTATAGTAATCGTAAAGGGCTATGCATTGCATTTGGTGGACTGCTCTAGATGCTTGGGTGAGTTGGGTGAGCCATGCGGTAATGTGGCTGGCTGCGTGTGGACAGGTGATGCAACTGCATAGGGATGCTAGGGCAAAGCTGTGGTATTGACTGCGAGTGTGTGCCAGCTTGTCTAAATATATAGCGAGTTGGTGCGACCTTGGGCAAATATTGCAAGACTGTGGCAAACGTCATCTGACAATGTGCAAGTGTGAGCGAGCGTCAGGCAAACTGCATGGAGCTACTGTGCAAACAGCTACAGAGCTAGCTGTCGTGTGAGTGGGTGAGTGAAAGTGATAGCATTGTGGATACCTGGTGAAGATAGGAGCTGCTGCATAAGCGCCGCAGTGCATCAAGAGACTTCAGTTCCGTGGGGCACCCTCCGGGCCCACTCGGTATACTCCGCGGGGACCCTGCGGAGTCCCACATGCACCCCGCAGGCGCAGACCCGCCCAGTCATTGCTGGAGCAGCTGGAGCTCGTGCGCAGCGCATGAGACGCCGCGAGGTCCTTGCGGGAGCCGCCAGGACCGTGTGTGCCGGGGGCTCAGCGGCACCGTTGATGCAGCCGCCGTCCGCCCACGCAGGGGCCCTGCGCAACCGACAGAACCCCGCGCCGCAGGAGTCGAGCGGCACTCACCATTGCTCTCCCGAGGGACTCCGCCCCAGGCTGCCTGCCGCTCGAGTGCCCGCCGCTGCTGTCACCGCCGTCGTTGGCACCCCGCGCACGTCCCTCAAAGCGCGCCCCTACTTGTTGCCCTTGCCGCGCCTCCGTGGCCCTTGTAGCGCACCGTGACCCCGTCATTGTGTGCCCCACCTGACCTATCAACGGGCCCGCCTGGTCCACGTCCGTGCCCCTTGTTGCCATCGTTGTGCGCCAGGACTGGGCGGATACCGCTGATACGCTATCACCCGGGACGGACCCTAGCGGGGCGTGCGGCGAGTGCCTCACAGGACAACAACCACCAACACTGCCTCCTATACGTCGCGATCCAGTCCGGGTGACTAGACTTGCTGAGTGGGAAGGTGTTCGTGTTGCTGTTGCGCTTCGTGCCCTCCCCGCGGTCGTGCGGGGCCACCTCCTACCGCCTAAACACCAAACTAAACACTCACCTGCCTGGGGATGCCCTCTACGGGATCCGCCTCCGAGTGCTTCGCATCCGTGTGCGAAGCGTCCGCCTATGGGCCGTCGCACCCCCTCTTGCCTGTCCGCCTGCCTACCTGTTCCCACATCAGTGGGGTCCTGCCTTCCTAAGTCTGGTAGCGCCTCAGGCTACAGTTTCTGTGAGGTAAAGGGTGTGGGTGGCTTGCGCCGCCCACAGGTTGATTGGGTTGCTACATCTCGCGCAGCTCCCTAAGTAGTGGCTCTACCTACGTCGCTAAGCCCTCCCGATCTAGCCCGTTCTGGTGATCCGTTCCGTCGCCAGTCCCGGTTGCTCCTGGGTCGCCGGACCACGTTCCCATCACCCCCGCTCCCGCGACCCTGCGCCTCGCATGCTGCTTCCCCGTCTCGCGACGTCTCACTACACGCTTGCCCGCGGCCTGAACCTATCACCGCCCGGTCTGCGCGCCGCTCGGGTGCTGCGGTACACCCCGCCACGGCATTGGCGGCCGCCGTTGGTGCTCCGCCTGGTCGACGCTAATACGCCTCGCTCCGCGCTGCGAGGCAATCGTTACGGAATTTTTGCACTTTCGTCAAGTCAACAGATACGCAATTCCGGAGATCGCAGCGTCACGCAGCAGTGCTCCGACCGTCCGATTGGTTCCTCCGACCGCTCGCAAGATTGGAGCCAGAGTTCCGACCGTTGGAGTCTCGCAGAGCTGTCGCGCAATCGGAATCATGCCTTGGACACCACGCTCGGACCAGAAACTCCGTCGCACACATCACACGCAGTCATCCGACCCCTCACTCATTGTTCCGACTGCCGTCACGCGACCTCGAGCACAGCGTCTCCCACAGTTGTCACAACGCGTCGGAATTCCATCAGACATTTCGATCATCGAGATCGTTGTTTCAGCACGTGCACCACGCCTCTCCAACGTCTCTGCGACTTCCGAGTACCCCCACGGTCGCGCCATTGTCCTCCGACCATTGTCTAGCCCAGCTCTCGAGTTTGCGCCACATTCCTTCGATCCCGATCGTTCTGCGGTCGGACCAGCGCTCCGATTATCCCTCTACAGTTCTGACCATTGCACACGCAGTACCGGAGCATTCTTCCGACTGTTCGACGAGTCGCAAGATCGCAACACTCACCTGCGACCCCCTTGCAAGTCGGAGTGCATTCCATCACTCGCCACACCTCCATTGTCTCCTTTTCTGGTCGTATTGTCTTGTTCAACATTGTAGGATGTCTCTCCCACACTTCTTGACAGCGCAGATCGTTTTCCATGCGCTTGCACTGCCCTTCTGACAGCGCTGATCACTTGCTCTACATTGTCCTCTACAGCCTCGCAGACCTTCTGATATGTCCTATTGACTCTCCTCCATTGTCTGTACCATGTGCGACTTGCGCACCATCGTTTGCTTTTGTTCCGACTTTATTCTTGATCGTACTTGTACTGTAGCGGTCGCATCCATACTGCAATACAGATTCGGTTCCCCCCGCACAGTTCAGATCTCATTCGACGCCCATAAAGCCTCGTCTCTATCGTATAGTTAGCTCGAGGCTAGCTCTGTCGCCTTTGCCTTTGCCTTTGTCTTTGTCGTCATCGTCCCGCACTCAGCTTATCGTTCTCCTCGCTCTCATCTTGTTCCATCGTCGTCCCATTAGCCGTTGCCCTCGCACTTCGTCGCTCCAACCTTCTTGCGACATCGGAGATCGCAGTCGCGTTCCGCTCGTCCCGCAGTGATCGCAACATCGATTGGCGTGCTCGCACCACTCATTCCTATCTTCCGACCACCGCCCCCGCTCCTCCGACCGTCCCCACGCCTCTGCGTTGTTGCCTGCACAACTCATTGTTGCTCCGACCGTCTTGCGACCTCGGAGATCGCAGTCTTGACTCTGCCGTCTCGCAGCGGTCGCAGCCTCGATCGCACCACTCGCACCACTTGTCCACACATTCCGACCATCGCATCTGCGCCTCTGACCCCTCATCGACGACTCTCTGACCGATCACGCATTCCAACCAGCGCATCCGATTGCACACCTCCCCACACTCGTCGGAGACGCACTCCGATTGTCTTCGGGACCCTGACACTCACTCGCATACATCACGGTACCCTCACCAGCGCTCTAGGGATCTGGTATCTGACACATTACCACCCTACTACCTGTGGGTGCCCATCAACGCGCACGCCCCTCGTTGCCCGCAGCGCGCGCACCCTATCGCTGCCGCCATGCGCCCGTCGGCGCCGTTGTCGTCCACCCCTTGTTGCAGTCGTCGCCCGTGCCCCTCGCCGCCGCATGACCCTGTCGCCGTCGTGGTCTGCCCCTGCTCCTTGCCTGTGTTGCGTGCCATTCTGCGCCCCTGCACGTCGCCCTTGCTGGGTGCTGCTCCTCGTTGTTGCTCTCATTGTACGCCCCTGGCGGTTGTCTTGGTCGTGCACCCTGTCGTCGCGCGCCTTTAACATCCTCGTTGTTGGCGATTTGTTGCATAGCTGAGCTGGACACTGGTAGTGTGAGGGGGAGGCGCGAGGGTGGGGGGAAGGCGCAGGGGTTGGCAGCAGGTGGAGGCATGTGGTACAAGTCCGCTGTGTTGAACAGAGCCGCACAGTCACACGGTCATGCGTGTTTGTTGATTGCCCGTCATGGGAATCAGCCTTTGGCTACAGGAGGCTACAGCTTACAGTTTGTCAGATTCTCTCCCTCCGTCACTCGCCCTCCTGCGTCGCTTCCGCATCCTCATGCCCCCCTGACAATCATGATTTTTGCGCAGTCTTGTATGGCGCCACACCAGGTGCCTCCTGGCTGTGCAGCGAGGACGACACACATGGGCACGCAGTGTGACAAGGGTGACACACAGTGAACACAACAAAGACGATGAGCACGACATGTAGGAACACTCAGCGAATACGACGAGGGCGAGGGCGAGGAGGGCGAGGGCGATGTGCAGGGGTGCACATTGGGACAACGAGCAGAGATTTGCGTGGAGGGTGACTGCACCCGTCTCTCGAGGCGAAAACCAGGTACGCCGCCTCCCATCCCACCCCACACCCTCTACTGACCCCTGGCAGACTCCTCGCCAACACGCAGCTTCTTGACGTTCAAGTTCTCCGCGCTCAAGTCTGACAGTGTTCCCACCGCGATGCTCGAGACTTTCGTCTCTGACAAGCGCATCCCGGGCACTGCTTCACGCCCGAGCTCACCACTGCCAACGCCCATGCCGGACATTCCGCTTGCGTCGCCGTGCCCCGCTCTGCCGCCAAAGCGCGGCTCGTTGTTCGCTCAACGCATGGCACGCAGGGTCCTTGCGGGTGCGCAGGGTCCCCGCGGGGCGCAGGCGGCGGCGGCATGGACGGTGTTTGGCCTGTCAGCTCCCACGAGGACCTTGCGACATCTCGTGCGCTGCGCGCGAGCTCCAGCCGCTCCAGCAATGGCTGGATGCACCTGAGCCCGCGGGGTGCATGGCGTGCGGGACTCCGCAGGGTCCCCGCGGAGTACACCGAGTGGGCCCGGAGGGTCCCTCACGGAATTGAAGTAGTACGTGCATCAGAATTGTGTAAATGGTAGCCACCCACGTAGGAGGCATATCACTATGTTCGAAGCATATCAGCGGAGCAAGGTGTATCAACATACCACTTTGCATATTGCTCACATAATCAAATGATCTGAACACAGGTGAGCAATATAAAAATGTCTCGTACTTTGCAAATGATCCAGACTCTGGGATCCTGGCCATTGTGTTTACATTAATTTTACCTTTCTACAGATATATAATATGTATATATTGTATTGGGGAAAGGAAAAGAAAGTGATGAGAAGAGCAAAATGTATTGTAGAGCAAGAGTCAAGATAAGGTTGGTATAGACTATACACAGTGTAAATATACCCACTGCACTGTAGTCTAATGGTTGATGCTCTTATATTGTATTGTGTAAGCAATGGGTTGTAGGTTCAATTCCCCCCCTTTGCACATTTTTAATAATATAGATATTCAGCCCAGGTATTGTAGTAGCCGGGTTAGAGAAGCATGACGTAGTAAACCGGCTCAACCACTCGAAAACTACGTCATGCTTCTCTACACCAACCGTGGGAACTTTTTACCAAAAATAGAAATCCAGGAGCTTCTTTTTCTGATCATAGAACAATTGGAATTATATGCATACCTGCGCTAGTTAGCTTGGAAAACATAAAATGCTCGCAGACACTAGCGTCTTTTGAAGCGCAAAGATGTGGAAAGACATTAGGCAGAAGCTACTTACCTAAGAATTATTGAGTTAGACAGGTGGGACAACGCAACTATCTATTTCCTTTTGTGACTTTCCTGATGTGCACTTTTTGACCTGACTGGTTAGAGAAAGAAACGATTGAAAGTAGTTGTAACACAGGAAGCTTCTTTCATTCGACTGATTGAAGAAGTTAGAGCCAACAGCAAAACTACATGCAGTACTAGTATTATTTGAAGTGCAAAGAGCCTGCAACGCTTAGGGCAGGACCTGCTTAGCTAAGAATTACTGAAAAAGGCAGTTGGGACGGCGCAACTTGACCGTGGGATCTATTTCCTAAAGCGACTTATAATGTGTTCGCTTTTTGGCCTGACCTGTTGGAGAAAGAAACGATTAAGAGTAATCGTAACATCTAGAACTGTTACTAAGTAATTTGGGCTTCCAGGCCGAAGTAAAGCCAGTCCTGCTATACTAGTACTAGTAGTATTTAGTAGTGGTAGTAGCATTTAGTAGATCTGCAGTAAATTGCAGCATGGAAGTAAAAATGTAGTACAGGCAATACTAGGCCTACTAACCCTACTACTGAGTAAATACTAGCAATGACCACATTGCAGTTGCATTAGCTACTACGGATGGACTACTATTGCAGTATTTAGTACTACTAAGGCAGTCACCACTGTTGATGCATTACCGTCTTTCTTATAATCAACTGTTCCAGTGCCTCGGCAATACATTCAACGATAAAAAAACATGCAGTCTTTTTTGGTGGATGGGCTGGGACCCAGGCGCCGGCCCGCAGTCACATCCATAGACAGTATCACTGCAGGTACACGCTCCCCAGGCGACATCTCAGCGCACCACTCCTCCTACTGCCACTACTGCAATGGTTGCCCCATCCAGAGACGTCTGTTTGGGGCCCAAATGTGCCGAACGTGACCGACCGCACGCTCGACACAAGATATGTATCAATTGCTCCTGCCTTTCTTGCTGTTAGATGATGCCTGTCATCAACTTGGGGTCAGTGGCCATTGCCAGCATGGCAGTATGAATAGCCAGGTATCCGCGAGAATATGATTTTTTTGATGATATACTGAGAAATATGCATCAAATATTAATAATCTAACAATATTCAATTGTGTTATACTTACACATAGGGGAACGAATGACCGAGATCGACCAAACAACGCGGCTTACACGCATACACAAACCGTGCGACCCAAACACGGGATCCTTTGCCGAATACGGCAACACGCAGCTTGTTCCCGCACCATTCTATCCCACGTATCGTGCTCCTTCCCACTTCATCCGATATCGCCTTCACACCAATCGCGGCCACGGTACCCGAAAAGAAAATGACGAATAGCGATATTAACAGATTGGAGGCGAGAGTCATCATGGCTGCCAACAGTATCAAAGTAGCGTCCGTCGCGATTACAGAGAAACAGATGTGGGATAAACTGATCACTGAAGTGGTAATACCATTAAGCCGTAGTTTCGCGGGGTCCTAGGTGGTTTTGTTCGTGTCACGGCCGCGATCTTGGGTTTCTTCCACCGGCCCATCACCTCTTGGGCCAGCGGTTGACTGCTCGCTCTCTCCATTTCTATTGACGTTCCTGGGGCCTTCCCCCGGGTTCATTCCATCATCGCAATGTATGGACATGATTGTAAGAAGTGGATGTCTTGATGCCTTGCTGTTTATGCTAGCTCAACGGAATCCATGTTTATTCTAGATTACTCGATGGATGCCGTAGTTGTAGAGCGGATGTACTAGGAAAGAAGATACCTTGCCATAACGGGAAGGCGCATCTATAACTACGGTGTTCGTAATCTAACGTAATCATAACCTGTCAGTATGGCGCACGCGTATCCTACGCGTCCGCGTTACACCCTCATCTGGGAACCTATACTATACTTATTTGTGTATAATTAGGTCTCATATGATCTTCTTTGCATTAGACTTAGCTAAGGTTGGGCAAGTCATATTTACTGCCAATTAGTATCTTAATTAGTATCTTATTTGGACCTTACTGTGAGCACATCACCACTATGGACAAAGCAAGACATCTTATTAGGAGCATATGAGATGAACATAAGATTATATTGGATGCACAGTAGGAGACAATAAGTACTACTGGTCATTGAGAGAGGCTGAAATAAGAGAATATAAGCGTCAATTAGACGCATATAAGTAAAACTATGAGTTAAAACATACCCCGTGCTGTTGAATCACTCCCCAAAATTGGCAGCAAAGTCGTCGTTGTCCACTGCGTCGTCTTCGTCCTCGTCGCCAACATCGCTTTCAGAAAGCGGCTCGAGAGCGTCTGGATCAAGAGCGCCCTTCCTAACATACCAGTTGCCACAGTCAGAGGGACAAGCAACGCAATAGAGGCCCAACACTCACGAAGCTTTCGTATACAGGCGCCCCAGCAGGACCCAGAAACCCTTCTCGTTGCGTTTCTTGAGCCTCTGAAGGCGGAGAATGTGCTCTTGATATACAGCCTTGAACTTGTCAGCATGGAAGTCAACCTTACCCGCAGCGCCGGGTGACAGCGCATGAGAGACCAAGCCCGCATCGATCTGTGAAGTGAGGCGGTGAGCTGTGAGGCGGACGGTCAGGCTACTCAAGAGCAGCGTACTATAGTTGCGACGAACGCCACCATGACCGGCGGGATGACCAGGGTGTCGCCTTTCGGGGATACCGCCATGTAATCGGCAGTGTTGAACCTGTGCACCGCCCTCGCGCCAAAAAACTTGTCGTGGAGGATGTCGATGATGGCCGGGTGGCAGAAGGGGCGCCCGGTGTCGAACGTCATTTTCTAGACATAAACAGTGTGAGCGCATCAAACCAAGAGACAGGCAGCCAGAACAGCGGGCCTGTGCTTACCGATATGTCCGCAGGAAAGACGTACAGGCGGCCATTTAACCCTTCGGCGAGCACACACTTCATGCTCCTCACGTACACGGCGTCTGGGATGCGCTTGAGGTGGTAGGCGCGCTTCACTGTATCGTCGGCACCACGCTTGACATCCCCTCGGAAGATGGAGATACGAGCTTCCGGCTAATAGTCGCTCCGTCGCTGATCAATGCCAATGAAAGAGAGCAGCACACATGAGGACGTACGATCTTCACGAGATACTCGTGATAGGCCGGTTCCTGCTCAAGCCTCGCCAAGATTTCCTTCTCGCCAAGATGGTGCGCTGAATTCTTCAAAGCGTCCACGAGGTAGATGGTGCGCGCGCCGTCCGAGGGGTAAGTGTTGCGGAAACACATGATTTTTGGCACCTCTACAGAGCAGACGCGCTTCAGAACCTGGTGGATCTGCTGAGACTGCTCACCCATGGCCATGCGGCGACCCTTTTCGGGGAGTACAATATTCGTCCATGCAGGCCACTTGTCAAGGCTGCTCTGTGGGCCCGCAGGCGCGCCTGCGCCACGTATGTCGGCCGCCTTGCTTGCGTTGTGATTGCCGTTGTGCGTGTCGTGATGTGGCCGATCCTCGCACACAGAATCGATGGGCTCGTCGGCGTCGTATGGAACGTGGACGAGAGAGGGTTGGCGATCCTGGGATGCATCATTCAATGCACAGCACCCCGCAACTAGTTGACGACGCACCTGGACCCCAATGGGCGCACGCTCTCCGATTAAAGCGGTCGGCCCAGGCTGATCTTCAGCCCCCGACTCGTCTGAGACTTCAATCACACGGCCCACGCCGCCCGGCGCGTGTCGCTGTCACAACGTCGCTCAGTCATGCACGCCGGTGAGAATCAGCCCGTGCCACATACCTGGCTGGCCATCGTCTTCCGGGGTGCGTGGTCCTGCACAACAGTGAGGCTGTGCGTAGAAACAAAGTAGAAGAGACGTATACCTTGTGTGACGGCCCTACGCCGCCGTTGCTGAACGTTTCGCGCTGCGGAGCTGTGGCGCCGCTGCCACCGTTTGAGCGAGGAGCCGACTGGCCCGACAAGGTCTTTTGTGTCGTTTGATGTTAGGTGGCATGCAGCATAAAGGAAGAATGAGTCCATACCTCATGCAAGGGCCCTACGCGGCCGTTGTTGAACGACTCGGGCTGCGGAACTGTGGCGCCATTGCCACCTTTCGAGCGAGGAGCCGACTTGCGTGACGCGAGCTTGCGTGTCGTTTTTGCAGGGCCAGGGTCGTCGTCATCGCCGATGTTGTCAAGGTCCAAGCCTGTGGCACGGACCCGGTCGCGTTGTTGAGTGTCGAGTGGAAGAATTTGGGCGTCTGTAGAAGCCCACTGTGGAACCTCCGGTCCCACGAGGCATGAGCGCTCGAAGCACAAGTCAACAAGGAAAATGGGACCCACTGCTTTGTGGAATTGTGCGTTTATCGTCCTCAACGCTTTGCCCTTGCCCTTACCGACCACTTCCTCGCCTTCAGACCCTGGTGTCCATTGCTCGTCCTTCTCCGGCTCTTGGTCCGACGCATCAATATTGGAGCCAGATATCTGGCCGAATAAATCGTCGACCTTGTTACGCTGCGCGTGAGCGTCGTTTTGGTTCGCGGGTGAGTGGGACTTCGGCGCGGTGGAGGCGGCTGCTGGCACGGCGTCATGAAATGACGTTGAAGAACCAGTAAGTAAACGCATGGTCGACATGCATGTTGTGTGCTTACCATCCCTATGTAACAGTGTCTCACTCAACCCGCCACCGCTTGCAGTGGCGATGTTGTTTGCCTCGGGGTGGTCGAGCGCTGCAGGCGACAGTGGCAGTTGTCAGTGCATAGGCCAGGTCAGTCTCTTTCATCGTGCGCACCGGGTGTGTTCTTAGTTTTCTTAGTCGCCTTCGTTGTTGGTGGCTCGTCGGTGGATGCAGCTCGCTTGCGCGAGTCAGGAGCGATGTTGCCGACGCCTCCTCCCGTGCGCTGCGCTGCGGGATCAACTAGCAGTAAGCTTATGCATGAACAGAAAAGGTGAGCCACACAACACTTCGATGGTTTTCCCGTCGTCTGACGTGCGGACTTGTTGCGTGTCTCTGCGAGGCTGCAGATTAGCGTTGGCAACACCCCTCCCCAACGTGTCGCCACAGACCGTGCACGGGGACCTGCTCTTCCGCCCCCTCCTCCGCTGCGCCTCCAGGCTTACTGCGACGGCCTTTGTGTTTCTTCAGCGTGGCGCCGCTGTCAGGCTTTGCAATGGGCAGGTTTTTGTCGTCCTCTTCCTCGCTGACGGCCCTCATGGAGCGACGTGTGGTGACCATGTGAAAGTGGCAGGCCCGCGGGACGAACGCGCTGGTGAGTGGGGAGGAAAAGATGCACGCTCGGCCTGCACTGACGCAGTGAAAAATTTATAGGCATCTTTCGTCGGAGTCGCGACTCTCCGGCCCCGCCGCACCCGTGCCCTGTATCATAGATCCGTGGCCATGCGGTCCTTCCGCAGGCCACGCTCGTCCAAGTCCAACTCCTCGCTTCATTCGCCTCGACCCACCGCCATGCCAGAGAATCTTCAGAGCCGCGCCGGACCTTCATCACACCGCCATGCTGGCCACAAGCGGTGCCACGGATGTGGCCAATGGTTTCAGCCATCCGGCCTCACCAAACACCTTCGCCGCACATCAACTCCGCGCTGCGTCGAATACCGGAGGCAGCGTTTACTACCTGTACACAACGACGCAGGCGGATCGGCGCTGCGCCCATCATCCCCGCACTCTGGTGAACGCCCGCCCCGTCAACTTCCCATTGCGCCCCCGGCGCCTGAAGCCCGCTTGAACAGCCCTTCTGCCAGCGACTGGGATGACGACGCCTCAGGTACAGTCTCTCCGTGTTCCGACGGCGTGTTCATTATTGCTTACCGCTCTCTAGAATGCGAACTACCCCTAAATGCATGGAACGTCGACCTTCCACCTGAGGAGCTTCTCTGGGGGGACGAGGATGAGCAGGAGCTTGCAGGGGACGCATTGTCTCAGGATGAAGACGACACCAGCGATGAAGACGAAGGTGGCCACGGCGCTGACCAGCGTGCTATTCCCATGGATGAAGACCGGCCGAACGCGGGGCATCTTGACGCCATACAGGAGGCGCACTTCCCTGCTGTCGACGACGAAGAAGCTCGCCGCTTGGAGGACCAGCAGCGGCGCGAAGACGAGGAGGAGCTCCATCAGCCATCTACGATCGTGCATTTCGGAGGCAGAGCAGGCGAGATCGCTCGACACTCGAGTGGGAGGTCGCGCGTTGGGCAAAGATGCGTGGCCCAACATCCACCGCATTTACGGAGCTTCTCCAGATCGATGAGGTACGTCTTGCGCACTCGCCGCAATATCATGCCAAGCAGCGCTCATTATAACACAATAGGTTCGCGACCGCCTGAATCTTTCATTCAATTCCTCCAAGGCGCTGAATGCCATTATCGATTCGACTCTGCCAACCATCCCCAAGTTCCAGTGCGACGACATCACTGTCAACAGTGAGACGTACGAGCTGTACCATCGCAACATCATGCAATGCATCCGTCATCTGTACGGAAACCCTGAATTCTTATCAACCATGGCCTTCACCCCTGAGTGCCATTATGCCGAAGACGCCGAGCCTGCGGATGGCGATGCGAGGTCAAGGCCGTGCATCTACAGCCAGATGCAAACAGGAAAGTGGTGGTGGCGCGTTCAGGTGCGTGGTGCAGCTTCGTGCGGCTGACATGCGACTGACGCTGTGCTCACAGACCCTGCTCGAAGGCAAGACGCCAGGCGTGACCGTCATACCACTGATCTTCTCGTCCGACAAGACCCTTGTCACCGACTTCCGCAACAAGTCCGCGTACCCCTTGTACCTCACACTAGGCAACATATCCAAGGAGAATCGTAGGAAGCCGTCCAAGCACGCGCAAGTCCTCATTGGCTACCTCCCCACAGCCCGCTTGACGAACATCAAGAACGATGAGACTCGCCGTCGCGCGGTGGCAAACCTTTTCCACGTGTGCGTTCGCAAGATCGTGTCACCTACCATCTTGCCTGCACTTGACGGCGTAGAAATGGCGAGCGGGAACGGTGTCGTTCGGCGCTGTCATCCCATATTCGCCGTGTTCATTGGGGACTATCCCGAACAAGTGCTTGTGACATGCGTCAAGTCCGGCGAGTGCCCCAAGTGTGTGGTCTCCTCCAACGCCCTCGGGGACTGCACACCATCCCTGCCTTCACCTCGCAGCATATCTGCGGCGCGCGAGGCACTCTCTGTCATTGACCGCGGGCCAGAGGCGTACATCGCGGCCTGTCAAGACACCCGCATCAAACCGGTGTATCGTCCATTTTGGGAGGATCTACCTTACTCCAATGTTTTTGTTGCCATCACGCTAGATATCCTTCATCAGCTCTATCAGGGCATGGTGAAACACCTCCTTGGCTGGCTCACTCAGGCCTTTGGATCTGCCGAAATTGATGCGCGCTGCGCGCAACTGCCTCCCAATCACAACATCCGGATATTCAAGAACGGTATCTCTATCCTCTCCCGTGTATCCGGTCAGGAGCAGTAGGATATTTGTCGTATCCTGCTCGGCCTCGTTGTTGACCTGGATCTGCCCAACGGCACGCCCACCGGCAGCATCGTCCGCACAGTCCGCGCTCTTCTGGACTTCCTCTATCTTGCGCAATATCCATCGCACAGCGACGCCACCCTTAAGTATATGGAGAAGGCCCTCAAGCCCTTCCACGACAACAAGCATATCTTCAAAATACTTGGCATACAAGAAGGCTTCAACATACCAAAACTGTATGCCCTGGCGCACTACGTGGATGCTATCAAGCTTGTCGGCACGATAGATAACACCAACACCGAGGCGACCGAACGCCTCCACATTGATTACGCGAAGGACGCTTACCAAGCGACAAATCACAAGGACGTGTATCCACAGATGACCAAGTGGCTGGTGCGCCGTGAACAGATTGCTCGCCACACGCAATTCGTCGAATGGCGCCTCAAGAACATGCCCGGCCAACTTGCTGCCCCTCCTGCACCTGCGGCGCCACCCCATCCGCGCATTCACATCGCTCGCAACCCGTCCAACAAGTCCATCACCTTTGCACAGCTGGGGTATCGTTATGGCGCCGACAATTTCGAGCACGCACTGGCATGCTACATTCTGGCCGAGCTAAATCCTCGCCATTCAAGTATCCAGATTGTGAACCTGGCAATCGGACTCAAATTGCTGTTTCACGCCGTCGCTACCTACAACTCCGTTAAGTTCTGGCTTGCTGATCCTCCAGACATCGACGGCGCCCCTGCTACCTGTGACGCCGCCCATGCACGACCGTCGTACATGGGTCCCAGGGACCACGCCGTCCCGGGCCGCTTTGATACGGTCTTGGTGGACACGGGCGCAGACGACGATAGCCAGGGAGTCCGAGGTAAGTGCTCTGTGAAACCGCCGCGCGGGCAGTGAATGACACGGAGCACTGTGAACAGGTCATCGCGTCGCGCAGGTCCGCGCTTTCTTCAGCCTCCCAAGTAAAGCACACGCAGCAGTCTTCCCTCCGCAATATGGCGGGCCAAAACACTTGGCCTTTATCGAGTGGTTCACCCCGTTTGCGCGCGCCGCCGAACCTGACCATCTCATGTATCGTATCAAACGCGCGTACACAGCGGGAGGCGAGAGAAAATCGGCTGTGATTCCGGTGGTCGATATACAACGTAGCGTGCATCTCTTTCCTCGCTTTGGTCCAACCGCGCCTCTCCACTGGACCTCATCCAGCGTCATGGATTTTTATGTTTCTTCCTTCGTAGATAGACACACATACATCACACTGTATTAAATTATACCACAGTGGCTGTGTGCTACGAGCATCGAGAGTCCTGGGATTGCGGAGGCAAGAACAATGACGAGGGAGCCACCTGTCATCTTCGGGGCATGATCACAAACGGTGCGCCCAGGCGAGCCCTCGACAGCCTCCGCACCTCCGCCGCGACCTCTATCTGCTAACTCCTCCAGACCTGCGCGCAGCGTTTACGAGCGATGCTTGACACTGGGTGTAAGGCGCCCATCCGCTGATAGCGGCCGTGTGCTGATAACCTTGATCGTAGGTTATCTTATCGTGGTACTGATCGGGGTCGGGGTCATCTGGTCCGGCGCGTGAAGCCGCCGGGCAATTATGTGGTTACGTCTTGAGGGGTGAAAGGTGAAGGGGAGAAAGGAATGTGAAGAGGAGAAAGGGAGCAGAGGGGGAGAAAGCAACGAGTCGCCACTCGGGCGACTCCGTGAGCTGGGGAAAGGAGTATTTAAGCAGCATGGATTTGTGGTTGTACAACAGCTTCTTGGAAACACGACACAGTTCCTACTCTTTCCCCTTGTGTCTCTGAGAACTCTTGTGGTTCGCCGACTTCGACTATATCTCTCTACACTCGATTTCGCGCGGCTCACTTTTTTTGAGTATTTTGTTTTGTGTTTTCTAACCTTTGTCTAGAATCTACGCTCTGTGTCGGCCTGATCACCCGTATACGTGAGCTGACATTTTCTCTGAACGTTCTCATTGTTTCTGCAGAAATTATGTCGACTTTTACTCATACTAGTACCAATGGTAAGTCCCGCGTCTCATTGACGCGGAAGTCCCTCCGAAAGGAGGCTCCCGAGCTCGCCCCTCTCGTAGAAGCGGACCTCGGGGGCAGGGGTGGAGCCGCGGTGGTACGCGCTCCTAGCAACCTCCGCGCGCGGACCCTTGGAAGAGCGGAACCTTTTTCGCTTGAGGCCCTCGGCTCGCGCTGGGGGCTGTCGACAGCAGAAGGTGACCAGCGGACTGGCCGATCGACGAGGCGTTCATATGCGTCCGTCGTCGGAGTCCTTGTCAGCGCAGCGCACTACGACGTCAGTCGTGAGGCCGACCGTGTGTCGGATGCGCATGACCCAAAAGCAGCCGGTGGTGCGCCTTGCGTGGGCGGCGTGGCCGAGTCTGATGTCAACCTGGGTGATGGTGCCTCACACGAGGACAGGACTGAATGGCGTGTTGTCAAACACGAAGGCGTGTCAGCCTCAATTCCGGGAGGCACTCTTGGGGACAAACCGGTCAAGGTGGAGTCCCCGTCGAGCTCCGGTAGCACGCGCCACTTCTTCCCGGACTGGTTCGACTTGTCTGAGGATGAGGACCAACTTGGGCCTATTCCAAACTGGTCATCCGGCAGGTCGAGCTGGGATGATGCAGAACGGGACCTACCATCAGTTGTCGATGCCAAAATTGAAGATGTATTGAGTGATGACATTGAGAGTCTGGCCGGATATATCAGCGAGGGAGACATCGTGTCCGATGACGAGACCGAGGCGGCGCACCTCCGTATTGCGATTGAGCGCAGCCACTTGGACGCCATGTCGGTATTGGTGCCTGTCTTTGAAAATAATGATACGCGCGGAGGGCACGAAAATGCCAAATCGGGGCCCAGCAAAGGCAAGGGAGTGGATCCTGCGGAGCGCGGGCCACAATTCCGTGACATACTGCGTCAGTATTCGCTGCCGCCGTCGTTGTATCCCATGCCGAAGCCAAAAGAGGACCCACCAGTATATTCCTATGTGCGAGACCGTGTGCAGGTGCCGGAGGGCGGGTTCTTTCGCCATACTACGGCGGATGGGGCTGGCAAACCCCCGGGGCCGCCGACCGAACCCTCGGACTCAAGCTCCGACGGATTGTCGAGTGACGACGACGACTCGTCAACGACATCTGAAGAAGTTAAGGAGCTGGAGCAGCCTCGGTGCAGGGAGAAGGCCAAAAGGAAGGCTAGTAAGACTCGTGCTTGACGCATTCAACGCGCACTCAAGGGAGTAAAGACCAGCGCACCTTTCACTTATAAAGGTGAGGTCAACATCGAAACCCTTGACAAATGGGTGTATGAAGTTGAAGCGTGGAAGGATCAGAATGATCTTGACGACCAGATGGCACTTAGTCTGATGGGCAAATTCCTGTCGGGAAAGCCTAGTCAGTTCTTTATAAAGCACGTTGCTATGTGTCTACCTAAATGGGACTTGAAGACGTTCTATGAAGCATTGTTCCATTACTGCTTCCCGCGCGACTTCAAGATGCGTATGCGTGAGTCTCTGATCAGCGCAGAACAGGGAGATCGCGAGGTCCAGGATTTTCTGCGCGACATCGAGACACTGGCCACACAGTTCTCGGACATAACACATCAGCAAGTCATACAGATATTCTGGCGAGGACTGCGACCGTACCTGCGTTACTGGCTGATCGAGAAGGGTTTGAACCCCGAGATCTCGTCACTGGCAAGGCTGGCCAAATACGCCACACGTCGTGAGGAGGCGTATGAAGCTGAGCGCAAAGATCGTAGTGAACGAAAGGGTGACATACCTAGCTGTCGTTGGGGATGCTTCGCGACTCGAACATCGGGAGCCGAGTTGTTCCAGGCCAGCACGGGCAGCAGCGGAGTGAGCTCCAGCAGAGCAGCGATAGGCGACCGCGGGCGCGGGCGATTCGACGCCAAAAAGCCCGCCACTCGCGATGAGAAACCTCGCCGAGAAAACCAGCGGCGCGCGCAGGACCAGCCACGCCGGCCAAAGATGTCCGAAGAGGAGCGAGACCGACTGCGCGCCGAAGGCAAATGCTTTAACTGCAAGGAAAAGGGGCATGAGTCGCGGAACTGCCCACAGAGGCACCACGCACCTAAACCCAAGTCGCTACACGCAAGTAGCATCCGCCTCAGTGAGCTTGAAAAGCTTGCGGGGGAGGCCCGGGCGGTGGACCTGCGGGTGAATGCAATTTCCCTGCGCACTGAGTCAGATGATGAAATGACGGAGGGCGCGTCATCCTGGAGCGACGCAGAATCGTCCGACAGGTTTGACTCGGACGAGGAGGAAGCTCAACGTATTCGTGACAGTTTTGTGGTGGACTCGAGTTCCGATGACGACAATGACGAGTATGAGCCGCTGGATCGCAACGCGGGGATTGAGCGCCGATGTCGATGGATTGTTGCAATGTTTGAAGCGTATTATGATCCCGACGAGGCACGCCGGCATGGGCTAGGTCCGCAGCAGCGGTTCACGGTCAACTTCCTGGGAGAATCATATGAGGTAACTGACTGGCTCACACCAGAATGCCCGTATGAGGTTACCCCCGAGGATTTAGTTGACTGGAGTACGCCGGTACACAAGTCAGTACGACGGGCACTGAACGACTATCAGAATTGGCCTATCGTGGTGCGAATCAAGCGCGAAATTCAGACATACCTGACTGCACGCGGATACCCGGGTCCTCTATTGATTGAAGTGCTCCCAGACGCCCGTGGATATGTCACGCGGGTGGACGGCACAGGGCTGGCTGGGTTCGTGTCGACCCAGGATGTGAAAGATGGGATTATCAAGAGCTTTAGCTATGTGGCGTACGAGGAGATCCGTGCAACATGCGTGCCATTTAATCGTGCAGCCAATCCCCTGTCCCGTTGGTCTGAGAACCGGAGGCGTTGGATGCTGTATGTGGCGGGGGCAGCGGTACCGAACAAGGGTCCGCGTAAAGGGAAAAAAGCTGCAAGGGACCGTGGAAGTTACCCTGAGTTTAGTGAGGCTATAGAACGGAACGCGTTACGCACCAAGGACCTTCGGCGCACGCTGCCTCGGCCTATCGTGTTGGCTGTTCAAGTCAACAAGAAGCCGGTGCGTGCGCTCCTGGACACCGGATCTATGGCAGACTTTGTTTCCACCGCGCTCGTGGATCAGCTTAAACTGAAAACGGAGCTACTTGCAAAACCCTTACCAGTTCAGCTAGCAGTGCACGGGTCTCGCTCTAAAATTAATCGTAGCGCGACCGTTAGGTTCGAATATCAGGAGATTGATTGTCAGAGAAGATTTGACGTTGTCAACCTTGATAATTATGATATGATCCTGGGCACACCTTTCATATTCCAGCATAAGCTTATGATTGGGATGAATCCGACGCGGGTCGTGGTCGGGTCAGCGCAACCGCTCGAGATCCGCGGCGAGGAAGTTACCACGATCTCATCCGCTGCGGCTGACTTGGTCAAAGGAGAGCTGGAAAAATTGCGGTCAGAGCTACACGAAGCTGCGCACGACTTGTGCGCTGATACGACACGCACAGCTTTACCTCCGCTTCGCGCGATCAATCACACAATTCCGCTGATTGATGAAGACAAGGTGTATTCCTGGCGACCGGCAAAGTGCCCTGAGGCAATGAAATCGCTATGGCAAGAAAAGAAACAGGCGTACCTAGAAAGCGGCCGGTGGCGGCCTGCGACTGGGACGAATGCGATGCCACTACTAATTATTCCAAAGCCGCCAAAGGCAGACAGAAAGTTACGCATACGCACTGTGGTAGACAACCATTTCCTTCAGAAGCCATTCATTCGGAGTGTCTTTCCTGTAGCAACATTCAACTTTGGCCCCCATGCAATGACTACCCCCCACCGCGACTCAAAGAATGTACCATTTGGCTGGTGCGCCGTGACCGCGCTCGGAGATTTCGACTACACAAAAGGGGGGCACCTTATCCTATGGGAATTGAAGCTGATCATCGAGTTCCCGCCTGGCTCCACGATCCTCCTGCCATCCGCCCTCATCACTCACAGCAGGTGAAACACGCCAGTCATTCACCCAATGGTGTTCAGGTGATCTGGTCCGGTGGCACGCATATGGCCATGGTACAGAGGAGACCCTGCGCCGCCAGGACCCTGGGCTCAAGCAACGCCTAGATGAAGAAATCGAGGGTTGATGGGAACAGTCGGTAGTGTTCTTCTCCAAAAGGACGGAGCTTCAGGATGACCTGAAGGCGTTGCGCGAGGGCACGTTGAAAAGTGCTAAGTGGAGTGCCTAGTTGGGCGCTTGGGTGGTTGAGTGGTTGGGCTAATGGATGTTGGCAATTAGATTACGGTATCTTGGGGCACCCATGCTGTTATTCACAGCTAAAGGTTTGTCAGCCCAGAATGTCGGCTCAGAAGGCAGCGGACCAGCAACATCATTGCCAATCGGCACGGAGTGCGGGGTAGGTGGTACGTACTTCGGACGCAGGATCTTGCACGGCGGCCTCGATGCAAGTGGTGAGAGCGGAGACCATCTTGTTCTCCTCGGAAGTGGAGAAGAGATTGTTGTAGGCGTTGAAGCGACCGATGGGACACTTGGTGACGTAGAATACCTCAAGACAGTTCCACATGACGACCGGGTTGTCCTCCTCTCCTCCAAAGATGGTGCGCTGCACAGGAGAGACCGCAAGGAAGAGCGAGCCGGCCGCTTTCGAGGCCTTCTCCTTCCACTTGAGCTGCTCAGCGGCGTCTGGCGAGGGCATAACCTCCTCGCCCTTGACGAGAAGCCAGAGTGTCGGGGATGACGACGCTTGACTTGGACGCAAAGCCCGATCCTATCTGCGAGCCGTGCCGCGGATGGAGAATAGGTTGGTCCTGTGCGTAACCCAGTACCCTCGGTTCGATCGCTGATGTTCATCGCGACCGTTGGGTCCATTACTGCGAAGCTGTCATTGGACCTCCGTCCCGGCGCGAGCACCGCTCGCCCGGCGACACATGAAGGGCCCACGCTTGCTCGCTCGTCTGGTACTTTATCCCCCGATTTCCCCGACAATATTGTTCAGGCGTATTCAGCACCACAAGAACATACCTGTGGCTGGACCCCCCGCAGTTGCCCTTCCGTATCAGGGCGATACGCACAACTTATTGATCAAGGACGTAGCACGCCACATGGCCCGCAACGGCTACAACCCGCGGTCGCCCGCTGTCACGGACTTCAAGAATTACGCCACAAGACGCTGTAATGCTCTCGAGGACCGGTCACCCGCATCTACTGCAGAATGGCCGTCCGCACCCACATTAGCCAAGATGAACATTTGGTATTCTCCCGTACATGCGAGCCAGAACAGCGGCCCTCATCGTAATTTGTACAACAATCTCCAAATGGCTTTTGAGGGCGTGCTGTACAGGGTGGCCACAAAGCGGGCTGTTGTCGGGGTGGAATGGTACGCCCTGCGGGCAGCGCTCCGGGTTTTTCTGTAGAAAGTTGAGCCAATTCGCGATGGGAGACTCGTACAAGGGTGTTGGCGTCCCACGCGTAGCCTTTGAGTCATTGCTCTTTCCGGACTGCTGAGCGTGCAGTTTAGCGGTGGCTGTATCCGCACGACGCTTGCCCTTGGACACTGTAGTCCATGCATGAGTCAGAGTTCTTCGTCACGGGCGTAGACGGTGATGAGATAACCCCCACTGCAGTCGCTGGAGGGGTCAAGGGTAGGGGTGAGGAGTGCTCTACTGCCTGGGGCGAGAGGAGAGAGAGAGAGAGAGCGTGAAAGCATGCGTCCGCTGGCAAAAACCCCATAACCACAGCGCGCCCTCTGCATGTGGGCGTGCTGCTGCTACCGTTGTACTCCTAGCCTCTAGTCGTCAGTCCCATCGAAAATGTAGTACACATACCGTCAGTCTAGGCCGTCATCTCCCTGTCCGCTCCCCTATTTTGCCCACCGTGTTCACCTAAGTCAGATCAACTTGGTGACTCTTCGCCGGGACTTCCGTTCCTCTTGCTGCTGCACTTCGCTTTTGTCTAGGGCATGTCTCTTGCTAGCCTCTTAGCTTGCCGAATACGCACAAGGGTTCGCGTCTCTCGTTTTGAGCTGTGAAGTCTCGGGTGTCGTCTCCCAAGGGTGGATTGATTTGTCATCACTGGTACAAGTACACTCTGTGCTCTCTGCCTCGCAGTTCCCACGCTCTCGGTCCATCCCGCGCTCCATCACCCAGCGCCCCATGACCTAAACTCACCGCCATTCGGTTCAACCTTTGCGCATAGCTGCAACGTCTTGGTTCGCTGAACTTCGCTGAGCGTCGTGCTGCCTTCGCTATGGGGGCGGGGACTGTGTGGTGGTGTGGTTTGCGGTGTGCGGCCCGGTCTACGTGCCTGTAGCACGCGGGGTGCCATCAACGGTTGAGTTGTACTGGATGTCGGGGGCGGCTGGGCCGTATGCGCTCGGTGCCCTCCCCCATTAGTACCAGACGTTGGTACGTGCTCCGGTTCAGGCACAATGGTGTTGCAATGGACGCCCCATTGCTGTACCAGGAAGCGCATCACCACCGTCCAATCAGCTACAGCGCGGTCACTGGCGTCCAGGGCAAGTACGCGGATGCATGCGGACGCATGTGGGTCTGTAGTTGCGTGGGCGAATATGTGGGATACATTTGTTGAAGTGGGTGCTCTGTGCCCACTCCTGCGAGTGCCAGAGGCTAAGTGCCCACGGTCTCGGAAATCTCCGGATATTACATTATACTGCAGGGGGACGACTTTACTGCTCTTCAGTCGTTTACATCCCCCTGCAGCCCCTAGAGCTGCTTGAGGCCCAGTGAAAACGCCGTCGACTGGGGTGGGCTCCCAGCGAGTGATGGTATGACGCGCGGCACGACGTAGATTTCTCCGACGACACGCGACCTCACGCGACTGTTTTGCACCAAGGTCGACTGCCGTTGCTTCCGTTCGAACAGGTTTGTCAGTACAGGTCATATTCCATCTCATTCGATGGCACTCATCAGCTATATGCTATCCGACTGCTGATTTTATCGAATGCCATCGGGTACTGTCGGGTAGGAGGCCGCACAAATTGGCATGGTCACAGAGACTCCTCCTACCCTCGTCCCACTCACCAATGTCCGTGCGGATCCATCGAGAACTGCGCTCCCAACGGCTCACACGAGTATTTTCGCCCCTTTATGAACATTAACGCACCCCGGGCGCGTTTCGCAACCGTTTCGTGCTCAAATTCGTACACAAGTCGGTCCCCAGGTCATCTACCCGCACGGTACGTTTCGTGGCGATAGGGTCCTTCGTTCGTCTGCAACGAGCTCGTCTTCATTGCCTCCTATCACTCACTGCTGCATCGCACCACTCGAAGGCTCGTTGCTCCACAACCCCTACTCGGACCCCCTCGCCGTTTCGCACACATCGTCTAGGCCCTGCCTACCACCTCCGTGCCAGGTTATACGCATCCGTTCGCCGCCGTTCGGCCTCAGCGACATCATCTTCATTCCTCTCCCACTGCTGCTCGCCTGATCGTCCTATCGTTCGGGTCGTTGCTCCACAACCGCTGCTCGGATCACCTCACCGCTTCACATACACATCCTACACCCCGTCCGCCGCCTCCGGGTAAATTCATAGCCCCGTCGTCATCGTCGTTCCCCCGCTATTGCCTCTCTCATCATGAAGGACAGTCCTGACATCACCAAGCTCGGGGAGGACAACTACATCACCTGGAACTCCGAGATGGCTGCCTGGTTCCGCACCAAGGGCTTCTGGCTTCTCGTCAAGGGCGAGGAGGTTATGCCCTTGTCGGACGCCGCTGAGCAGCTCAAGTGGAAGGAGAAGGCCTCGAAAGCGGCCGGCTCGCTCTTCCTTGCTGTCTCTTCTGTGCAGCGCACCATCTTTGGAGGAGAGGAGGACAACCCGGTCGTCATGTAGAACCGTCTCGAGGTATTCTACGTCTCCAAGTGTCCCATCGATCGCTTCAATGCCTACAACAATCTCTTCTCCATTCGCAAGGAGGAGAACGAGACACTCTCTGCTCTCACCACTCTCGCATTGAGGCCGCCGCGCTGCGCTGCAAGAACCTGCTGCGTCCGAAGATCTTCACTATCAAGGAGCTCGACGCAGAGCTCGTCTGCATGGCCATGATCCGTGCGCTTCCCTCCGGGTTCCAGTCATTCCGCTCTGCCCTACTCCTACTCGACTCTCTCGATGTCTCTTCGCTTCGCGAGGCGTTCCAGAACGACGAGATCGGCAGCAAGCGTCGTGCAGAGGACGAGGCAAAGGCTGCTGCTGCTGCAGCTGCGCAGGTCGCACTAGCTGCTGCCCAGGCCACTGACTGCTGCTGCTCAAGCCGCTGCTGCTGCGAAAGCGGCACAGCAGAAGGCCTCCCGGGATGCGAAGCAGCGTTCTGGTGTCGGCGATGACGCTTGACTTGGCCGCGAAGCCTGATCCTATTTGCGAGCCGTGCTTAGCCGGCAAGATGCATGCCAATCCCTTCCCTTCATCGACGCACAGAGCGCGTGCTCCACTCCATCTCATTCACTCGGACGTCCATGGTCCTCTCCCTGTCCGTACGCCTTCCGGGTATCGCTACTGGGTCACCTTCATCGACAACCACACCCGGTTCCGTGCCGTCTACTTCATGCGTACCAAGGACCAGGTCTTTCCTGCGTTCAAGGACTTCAAGGCGTATGCTGAGAACCATCTGAATGCGAAGATCAAGGACCTGCAGGACGACAAGGGCTGGGAGTACATGTCCAACGAGTTCATCTCCTTCACGACTGCTCATGGCATCGGGCGCCGTCACACTGTGCGCAACCGAGGACATCCGGGACATGGAAAGTCCGGCGCCAAAAGTGCGGCGGGTCCGGCGCCCGCGTGCGGCGTTGAGTCCGGCAGATGTGATCTAGGCATTCGTAGGCTGGCCCAGGCCGGTGGTCAGATCTGAATCGGCAGCCCGCACGTTCTGTTTGCCGCCTGTACTAGAACCATAGAGTACTTGCGCTCATGCTATATCATGCTGCTACGCACGGTTGTCTGCCAGTTAGCACGCCACCCAGAGCTCCTCGACGCCATCTCTCTCCAACAAGTGCTCGAATTTATCTCATTTGCCGCTGCCATCAAGTCCGACATATGTTTTGTTCAACCTACTCCCACATCCCGAGACGATCCACTGCCGGCCTTCCTGTCACCTGGCAGATTGGACCGCCATTCCCTATGAGCTCATTGACAACATCTGGGCGCTGTTCCGGGACGTAGTGTGGGCGCATGGCGAGCCCAGCGAGCAGGCGGCTTCGGTTCAAAGGGTGTTCAATGAGCATGGCCTTCATCGAGGCATCAGTACGTCGCCTCTGTCTTCCCTAACACACCCGTGTGTCTGACAGACCCACCCCAGCACTATTGTCATTCTACCCCACCGCCACTGCATCAACCCTCTGTGCAGCGGTCGTGAGCCTGTCCTAGGGAAGCAACAAGCTCGACAGGTCGTCGCATTCACTCTCGACGACGGCGCACGTCCCGCATGTATGTTTATCTGTGCGCCTTGCGGGCCTGTCAAACCACATACCACCACAACTACTCTGTCCGTCAACATGAACGTACATACTATCCCGGCATCCCGGACTTCCTGCAGGTGGGCGAGCATCAGTTCATTGCCGCCGCGCTTGCATCCGCATGGACCGACTTGATGGTTGTCAGCTGGTGCGCCGTCTGTTGTCAACTTCATGCACCCGTCTGATCCTCACGCACCCGTCTGATCCTCACGCTCTGTGCCCCGCTCAGGGTCTCCACAAACTGCGCGCGGTCATATGGAATGTCATTGTCTCAGAAGTCCACGCATGTCGAAGGGTGGCAATTTGGGTTCAGTCTTACCACCGAGCAAGTCTGGGATGTGTTCATCCTCCTTGCCACTTCTCCGGGATCATGAGCGCCGCAGTCAGCTCCTGCACGTCCCTCACTCTGGGGAGCAGCGTGATCGCTTTGTGACGGCCATGCAGCGTCGCAACGAGCTCATCATCTTTGCGGGCCAGCCAGAGCTACGGCACTACTGTGATCGCTGCATGCGCATATACGGGGACCCAGACATGAGTGTCCCTATGTGTGCGTCCCTCCCTCCCTCCCCAGTCGGATTACCTGTGGAGCGCTGATACGGTGATGCAGGGAAATGCCAGCCGATAGTTGTTGATGGGATCACGCTAGGACATCCATGCTGCGGCGTCTTCGGCTGCAAGGTTCCTCTCGCCAACAACCGACATCGCTTCTGTCCCGTGCACACCCCCCTCCACTATGTCTGCCGGCTGTGACAGTCCCGTGGTCCCTGGCTCGAAGACCTGCTCTAACCGTGCGCACAGGGAGATGGAGCAGCTTCACGTTGCCCGAGGTACCGCAATGTTCCAGCTCAAGGAACGCCTGCAACGTGCTGCCATCACACACCCTGACGACGCCTTGGCGACAACTGCGGCTGTTGCCGCTGCCGACCTGGAGGATGCAGACGAGTGGTTTGAGGTGACAAGTGCAGGAGTCGTGCGCTCCCATGCCAACCCTCCTGGTTCTTCAACAGGACAGACCGACCTGCCGACCGCCCGCACGGATGCTCCATGCCCGTGCAAGTCCGCGACCGGCAACGTCAAGCAGATCATCGTTCGCCCATGCGGTGTAGTGGTTCCTAGGGCGACGTTCTACGGTGCTGAGGCGGTGTCCAACGTTCTGGTCAGCTTCCATACGCTCCTTTTGCATGCGCACCCTGCTGACCATTCTCTAGCTCTTTGTCAAGCGCGTCTTTGAAATTGCCGGTGCCTTGAAGCCGGACGAAATGTTCTACGACACCGCGTGCGCTGCCCGCCGTGAGATCATCTTCAACCAGCTCCTCTGGTGGCGCGATGTGGGGCTTCCTGTCGAGTAACTACAGTGGACGGCTGCACACGCGGTGTGGAAGGCGTGCACAGCAAGCAGGCGGGCTGTCTGAAGTGCAGGTGGACAGTGTGGTGGCCTGTGCGCCACATGAACGGCTGCAGGCCTGATGGGAGGGTCCACATTGGACATGGAGGTCGGCATGTACGATGTGGTTGGCCCGCACCCGACAGCCGGCCGTCTGCACAGTGTGGACAGGTGACGTGGAGGGCGCCCAGGCGCCGTGGAGGGCGGCACGGGCGACGTGGACGGCGCGCGGGCAACAGGAAGGTCGCGCGGGCGACGTGAAAGTCGCGCGGGCGACGTGGAGGATGCGCGCAGAGTGGACGGTGCACAGGCGACCTGGATGGTGCGTGGGCGACGTGGAGGGCGCGCGGGCGACGTGGAGGTTGCGCTGGCGACGTGGACGGTGTGCATGCGACGTGGAGGGCGCGCGGGCGATGTGGAGGTCGCGTTGGCAACGTGAACAGCGCGCATGCGATGTGGAGGGGGCGCGGGCGACGTGGGGGGTGCACGCAGAGTGGACAGCGCACAGGCGACGTGGAGAGCGCGCGGGCGATGTGGAGGTCGCGTTGGCGACGTGGATGGCGCGCATGCGACGTGGAGGGCGCGCGGGCGACGTGGAGGTCGCGCTGGCGACGTGGAGGATCCGCGCGGAGTGGACGGCGCACAGGCGACGTGGAGGGCGCGCGGGCGACGTGGAGGTCGCGCTGGCGAAGTGGACGGCGTGCATGCGACGTGGAGGGCGCGCGGGCGATGTGGAGGTCGCGTTGGCGACGTGAACGGCGCGCATGCGACGTGGACGGGGCGCGGGCGACGTGGGGGGTGCACGCAGAGTGGACAGCGCACAGGCGATGTGGAGAGCGCGCGGGCGATGTGGGGGGTGCGCTGGCGACGTGGACGGCGCGCGAGCAGCGCGAACGGCGCGCGGGCGATGTGGAGGTCGCGTTGGCGACGTGGATGGCGCGCATGCGACGTGGAGGGCGCGCGGGCGACGTGGAGGTCGCGCTGGCGACGTGAAAGTCGCGCGGGCGACGTGGAGGGCGCGCGGCGACGTGGACGGCGTGCATGCGACGTGGAGCGCGCGCGGGCGATGTGGAGGTCGCGTTGGCGACGTGGACGGCGCGCATGCGACGTGGAGGACGCGCGAGCAGCGCGAACGGCGCGCGGGCGATGTGGAGGACGCGCGAGCAGCGCGAACGGCGCGCGGGCGATGTGGAGGTCGCGTTGGCGACGTGGACGGCGTGCATGCGACCTGGATGGTGCGTGGGCGACGTGGAGGTTGCGCGGGCGACGTGGATGGTGCGTGGGCGACGTGGAGGTTGCGCTGGCGACGTGAAAGTCGCGCGGGCGACGTGGAGGGCGCGCGGCGACGTGGAGGTCGCGCTGGCGAAGTGGACGGCGTGCATGCGACGTGGAGGGCGCGCGGGCGATGTGGAGGTCGCGTTGGCGACGTGGACGGTGTGCATGCGACGTGGAGGGCGCGCGGGCGATGTGGAGGTCGCGTTGGCGACGTGAACGGCGCGCATGCGACATGGAGGGCGCGCGGGCGACGTGGAGGGCGTGCGGGCAATGTGGAGGTCGCGTTGGCGACGTGGACGGCGCGCATGCCACGTGGAGAGCGCGCGGGCGATGTGGGGGGCGCGCGCAGAGTGGACGGCACGCATGCAACGTGGAGAGCGCGCAGGCGATGTGGGGGGCCCGCGCAGAGTGGACGGCGCGCATGACGTGGAGGGCGGCGCGCATGACGTGGAGGGCGGCGCGGGCGACGTGGACGGCGCGCGGGCAACAGGAAGGTCGCGCGGGCGACGTGGACGGCGCGCGGGCAACAGGAAGGTCGCGCGGGCGACGTGAAAGTCGCGCGGGCGACGTGGAGGATGCGCGCAGAGTGGACGGCGCACAGGCGACGTGGAGGGCGCGCGGGCGACGTGGAGGGCGCGCGGGCAACGTGGAGGGCGTGCGGCCAATGTGGAGGTCGCGTTGGCGACGTGGACGGCGCGCATGCCACGTGGAGAGCGCGCGGGCGATGTGGGGGGCCCGCGCAGAGTGGACGGCGCGCATGACGTGGAGGGCGCCCAGGCGACGTGGACGGCGCACATGCGACATGGATTGTGCGTGGGCGACGTGGGGGGTGCGCGCAGAGTGGACGGCGCGCAGGCGACGTGGAGAGTGCGCGGGTGGGGGGTGCGCTGGCGGCGCGGACGGTGCGCGAGCAGCGCGAACGGCGCGCGAGCGATGTGGAGGTCGCGCTGGCGACGTGGACTGGACGTGGAGGGGGCGCGGGCGACGTAGGGGGTGCGCGCAGAGTGGACGGCGCGCGGGCGACGTGGAGGGCGCGCGGGCGACGTGGAGGGCGTGCGGCCAATGTGGAGGTCGCGTTGGCGACGTGGACGGCGCGCATGCCACGTGGAGAGCGCGCGGGCGATGTGGGGGGCCCGCGCAGAGTGGACGGCGCGCATGACGTGGAGGGCGCCCAGGCGACGTGGACGGCGCACATGCGACATGGATTATGCGTGGGCGACGTGGGGGGTGCGCGCAAAGTGGACGGCGCGCAGGCGATGTTGAGAGCGCGCGGGCGACGTGGGGGGTGCGCGCAGAGTGGACGGCGCGCATGCGACGTGGAGAGCGCGCGGGCGATGTGGAGGTCGCGCTGGCGACGTGGACTGCGCGCATGCGACGTGGAGGACGCGCGAGCAGCGCGAACGGCGCGCGGGCGATGTGGAGGTCGCGTTGGCGACGTGGACGGCGTGCATGCGACCTGGATGGTGCGTGGGCGACGTGGAAGTTGCGCTGGCGACGTGGAGGGCGCTTGGGCAGCGCGAAGGGCGCGCGGGCGACAGGAAGGTCGCGCAGGCGACGTGAAGGTCGTGCGGGCGACGTGGAGGGTGCGCACAGAGTGGACGGCGTGCAGGCGACGTGGAGAGCGCACGGGCGATGTGGAGGGCAGTGCGGGTGGTGTGGAGGTCGCGTGAGCGACGTGGAGGGCGCGCGGGCAGCGTGGACGGCTGCGTTGGCGATGTGGAGGGCGCGTGGGTGACGCGAGGGTGCGCGGGCGACGTGGAGGTCGCGCGAGCGACGTGGACGGCGCGCGGGCGCTGTGGAGGGCGCGCAGGTAGTGCGGACAGCTGCGCTGGCGATGTGGAGGGCGCACGGGTGACGTGGAGGGTGCGCGGGCGTCGTGGAGGGCCGCGCGGGCGTCATGGACGGTGCGCGGTCGTCGTGGACGGTTTGCGGGCGACGTGGACGGCGGGCAGGTGCTTTGCAGGGCAGCGCAGGCGACGTAGAGGGCGCGCAGGCGACGCGGTGACGTGGACGGTGTGCGACAGAGATCAAGCATAGAGGCTGCTGTGTGGGACAATGACGTCAGTGAAATGCACACACTACAACAATTGCCGGTCGATGCGTCATCGATCCGGCAATTCGAATACCCGGACTCACTGGTGACGTGAGGGTGACGTGGCGGGCTGTGCTGGCGATCTGGAGGGCGCGCGGGCAGCGTCGACGGCTTGCGGGCAACCTGGAAGGTGCGCGGGGGACGTGGAGGGCGGTGCGGGCGACCTGGACGGTGCGCGCGCGGTGTGGACGGCGCGGAGGCGACGCGGAGTGCGCACAGGCGACGTGGACGGCGTGCAGGTGACGTTGAAGGCGGTGCAGGCGACGTGAGGGTCGCGCGGGCAGCGTGGATGGCGTGCGGGTGACGTGGAGGTCGGCGCGGCTGATGTGGACGGTGTGGACGGCGCGCAGGCGACGCGGAGTGCGCGCAGGCGACGTGGACGGCGTGCGGGTGACGTTCAGGGCGGTGCGGGCGACGTGGAGGTCGCGCGGGCGACGTGGAGGTTGCGCGGGCGACGTGGAGGTTGCGCGGGCGACGTGGAGGTTGCGCAGGCAGCATGGATGGCGCACGGGTGACGTGGAGGGCGGTGCGGGCGATGTGGACGGTGCGCGAGCGGTGTGGACGGTGCGCGAGCGGTGTGGACGGCGCGCAGGCAACGCGGAGTGCGCGCAGGCATTGCAACTGGTTCAAGGTGAGTAATTTTCAGCTGCCGAAGAGACAACTTGAGTGTCGCCTGCAGTCCTGACTGCGTTGACCGCTGGAGAAGTGGCTGGAGCATCGCTGCTAGCATTGACGCCTTCATCGGCTGCCGTCCGTTCAGCTTGAGCGTCGCCAGTAGCACGGGTGAATTCATCGGCCGCCGGAGAGATGGCTCGAGCGTCGTCGCCAACGCCAACGTCGACGCCTTCATCAGCCACGATTTGTTCAGCTCGAGTGGCCAAAGCGCTGATGCCTTTGTTTGCCACCGGTGTGACGACTGGTGCACTGTTGGTAGGGAGTCTTGTGGAGGGGGAGGGAGGCGTTCGATCAAGTGCTTGAGCTTGTATGCCATCAATTGCGGGACCGTGACGTCGCATGTGGCGCACGGGAGTTGCTGGCACATCAGAAGCACCTTGACCCCAGGACGACGCGTCCGACACGAGAGCGAAGGCCTTGGTAAGAGCTTGCTTGAAAACTTGATTGAACGGCTGGTTGCTATGCTGGATCGAATGGGCTAGCTCTGTGAAAACTTCACCGCTGGGGTCAGAGGCGCCACTGTGCAACGCAGCACGTCAGCTACTCGTTTGGACAACTCAAAGTAGTACGAGTACGCACTAGAAAATTCTAAGGAGCCCTTGATTGTGGAGTGTACCAATTGCAGTGAAGATCACAGACTCTGTCTGCTTCGCGTAGCCCGCGCGAGCGGAGCTCAGAGTTTAATCGAGAGACTGAAGCACCCTATTGGACCAGGACACGATTGTCAGCTAGATGTCCTCGAGATGTGAAGAAGCAAAGTACGCACGTTTCGCGAGTAGATTTTAGGTCCTCACCGCTGCCTGAAGGCCCCGGAGTCTGACTGCTCCGCTCGTCCAAGGCGGCTTGACGCCGCTTAGCATTTGCTTGCTTCTCTGACTTGCTGAGCTCATCGTACTTGGCTTTGACTGCGGGGTCCTTGCGATACGCTTCACCAACGGCAGCATTGACACGACTCTGAAGTTCGCCCTTCAAGACCTCAACTCCGCGAGACTTCGCGTCATCAAGAACCTGCTTCCTAACGTCTTGCGCGATGTGCTTGTTCTCCAGGTCAGCGCGGAACAGGTCCAGGCTGCTGTGGGTGCAAGGTGCATCCGTGCCTTCGCTCGGTAAGTCCTGGAGCTGGAGGTACGACGGGAGAGCGCGCGAGTTGGATGAGTCAGCGAAGTCTTTTGCGTGATTTCCGAGCCAGCATTGAACTGACTGCAAATAGAGTGCATCGATGAAGACGTCAGCCACTGGCAAGATGTACTACGCACCTTGGCAATCTTCGCCCTGCGCTGTCCTACCGCAACCTCACTCTCAACCTCTCCACCCTCACCGACAGGCTGAGGAACACGCGGAAACTTGGTAAAGAACTCATCGGTGAGCCTTAAGCGGAATGCGATCTTCTCAGACTTGGTTAAGTTGATGTTGTAGTGCTTTCGAACGTAGCTGACGAGCCAGTCCCATTCTTCGGCTGTCGCAAAGGAGTGATTGGCCATGCTGGTACGATGCGAGAGAGGGGAGTTGTGAGCGCGAAATCAGTGCCATGTCCACCAAGGCGAGCATTTGAACGGGGGCAGAGTGTGTGGCTGGTCTTCGGCAGACAATGCGGTCGGGCGACGCTGTGGCCATGGGTCGGACCACATCTTCAGCTTGCACCATATGTGAGACCAACAGCGACAATCTAACAAAAGACAGCTTACCGTCAGCTTTGCATCGTCACGTTGTTGCGAGCGGGCCACGGTCCGCGCGTGCTCATCACTCTGCACTGCAAGTCGTGTATTGCGGGTTGCGGAGAGGGTGCGCGGGCGTTGTGGAGGGCCGCGCGGGCGTCGTGGACGGTGCACGGGCGACGTGGACGGCGGGCAGGTGCTTTGCAGGGCGGTGCAGGCGACGTAGAGGGCGCGCGGGTGACGTGGACGGTGTGCGACAGAGATTGAGCACAGAGCCTGCTGTGTGAGACAATGACGTCAGTGAAATGCACACACTACAACAATTGCCGGTCGATGCGTCATCGATCCGGCAATTCAAATACCCGGACTCACTGGTGACGTGGAGGGTGACGTGGCGGGCTGTGCTAGTGATCTGGAGGGCGCGCAGGCAGCGTGGACGGCACGCCCTGCACTCGACTCGCTCCCCGTCACGCTCTGCCCGCCACCTCCGACGCTCCCTTGGACACCCTCTGCCTCCGCGTCAAGCCGTCGTCCAGCGGAGCGTTCAGAGCACCCAGCGCGGCCGCTCGCACGGTGCGTCGTGTTCTTTCATTGCGTCCAATCGGCCGGCCTGACACCACTCAGTCCTGGCGCGCTCGACCGTATTGCGACCTTCGCCCACACCGCTCCCACGACGTCGTCGCCCTCCGCTGCAGTCGACTCCTCTCCCCGCACGAGCCCCGAGGCGTCCATGTCGTGCGCGCCCGTCGTCCTCGCGCCCCCGCCCCGCACACCCCACAAGAGCGCGTGCGCCACAACGACAAGCCGGGCGATGCTGCCAGCGCGGCGTTCAGCGCGGGACGTCCATGGCGCTGCCAGTCGGGCCTGCAGCAAGTCAGCTCAGCGCTCAGCAAGGCGACAGGAGCGTGCGGCCGACGTACACGCCTATGCGACCGAGCACGCGGGCCGCGTCAAGGCATGTGCGCGTGGCGATCACAACGACCGGCTAGCGTGGCAGCTTGCGCTCGAGCTGACCGTGAGTTTGTCTTCTTTTCCGTTCCTTGATCGTCCTACTTGACGCAAATTCATCAGCCTCTGGCGCCGGTCCTGACCCGCTTCCAGACACCGCCCATCGTCCGCGCACACGATCCTCATCCACCGTCCGACGCTGCCGCTCGTCGTGCGGGGCGGTTACTACAGTCCCGCGATCCGCAGCTGAAAAAAAAAAGCATCAAGTCAGCGCAGCGCGTAGGAAAACCGAGAGAAGGGCGGCGCGGACGTACGCATATACCAGTGGCGGGCAGGCCACGGCGAGGACTCGGTAAAAACCGGCGTCCAGCAGGCGTCCACGGCGTCCAGAGGTGTTGCTTGGGCCCGCGCTGTCGGCGTCCAGCGCTCGTTGGGCCGTTGCCGCACGTCCAAGGCGTCCGCATCGACCACTGCGTCGCCGCGCGCGGGCTCGCTGCCACAAGAGGGCGCCACGAACCGGTCTGCAAAGATAGAACAAAATCAGCGCGCAGGACATCGAGAGAAGGCGGACGCACGCGTATAGCAGTGGCGGGCAGGCTGCGTTCAGCATTCGGTCAAACCCAGCGTCCAACAGGCGTCTACGGTCTCCAATCGTCGCGCGTGTGCCTGCCTGCGATGTCGGCGTCCAGCCCTCGTACCACTGCGCCGCCGCGCGCGCCACGAGCCCGACTGTAAAGACAACAACTCAGCGCGCAGGGCATCGACAGAAGGGCGGGGCGGACGTACGCGTATGCGCGCCGGCCGCGTCAGGAAGTCGGTCATACCCAGCGCCCAGCAGGTGTCCACGGCGTCCAGAAGTGTCGCGTGGGCCCGCGTTGTTGGCGTCCAGCGCTCGCTGGGGCGTCGCCGCACGTCCAAGGCGTCCGCATCGAGATCCTTCGCAGCCCGCGATCTGTCGGCCAAGCACATGGAACTCCAGAAATCAGGGAAGCCGCCATGCGCAGAAACAAAACAGTTCAGCGTGCGGGAAAATCGATGGAAGGGCAGGCACGTACGCGTATTACAGAAGATGCCGGCGCGGACGTGTGCCGTCCAGCAGTCACAACCAGCGACCTGTGGGGCGGGCACGGCACGCCCAGGAGTGTCACCGGGCCCGTGCTATCGGAGTCCAGCGCTTGTCGGGCCGTCACCGGACGTAGAACGCGTGTGCATCGCCCACTGCGCCGCCGCGCGCGCCACGAGCCCGACGGCAAAGACAGAACAAAATCAGCGCGCAGGACATCAACAGAAGGGCGGGGAGGACGCACGCGGATCACAGTCCATGCGAGCGGGCGGGCGGAAATGGAATCCGCGCGTTGCGCGGTCAGCGGGGCGTCCACCGCGCCCAGGAGCATTGCCAGGCGATGTACTGGGCGATAGGACGGACCGCGCGCGTCCAGGGCCCCATCATACATCACGCCACCCGCCTGCAATCAGGGAGTCGAGCACTCGGCTGCGAGCGTGGCGCGCGGAGGCTGCGGTATCGCGGGCAGCTGGGATTCTGCAGGATCCAGGAGCGGGCAGCGTGTGTCTGGCAGCGATTTTACCTGCCGGGACTCGGGAGGAAGATTGGTATATAACGTACGTGGATGCTGCAGCAGGAACAGCCATGCTGCGAAGAATGCGTGGTGACCGCCGCGTCCGCGTCGCCTACAGCCATCTCACGGGCATCCGGGGCCAAGGCGGTGCGCATGGCAGCTCGACGGATCAAGTCTACCTCGTCCGCTCGCCTTTACCGCGCCCCTACGTGGGCGAATTATCAGCACGCCCGTACAACTCAAATACAAATCGCAGCGCGCCTGTCACGTGTCGCGGCCTTCGCACGGGCGCGGGCTGCTCGCGCAAGTTATCTTCCCTGCACACCGCCACTTGACCCCTTGCGCAGCGCGGCGCACGAGGTGCGTGCCCTTCCTCCTCACAGACTGCTGTTCCGAAGCGAACAATTCTGAATATAGCCGTCAAATTCAAGTCAAATACACGCGCAGCGACGAGTCTACGTACCGAGGAAACGTGGCAACACCGTTCAGACGTCTTTCCAGGGTGTCAATCTGCCGCGCGCCGGAGGTCGACGATGTTGACACGGGCCACGAGCGTGCTCGAGGCCGTTGTGTACACGCTGGACGTCGAGCAAGGGTGTCGGAGGCGAGGAACACAGTGTGAGCTCTGCGCTGGCGTCCAGCTGGGGCCCCCGTTGTCCTGTATGTATCATCGAGCGCAATGGTACATATCTCGTCGTCTTCCCGAGGGTGTGAATTTATCTGAGTTGCCTTGCACCGCTCCGCGGGCGTCCACTGCCTGGGTACTTGTGAACGGTGTCGTCTCTGCGACCGGCGCAATATTGGTCGACAGCCGTGTGACGCGTCCGGCGTCGTCGACACTGTCCAAAATTGCAGGTGAGCCGCCGTCGTCTCAAAACCACGCGGAAGATAGCTCACCTCACAAATTTCCAGCGCTATGTGTGGCGCAACAGTTCATGCGGGACGACGTATCCTGCAATGCCCAGAGTCAGTGCACCGTGTTTGGCGGATGGCACACATGCACACCTTACCTGCACATTTTGCTGCGAGCGCGTGCCCGACGAGCACAATTCTGTGTTGCAGAGCGCCGGGAAAAGGCCGCCTTCGAGCGTGCGCGCAATGCCGCAGAATGTGAGCCCTCGAAAGGATGCTGCTCACGTTGTCGGTGTCGACGTTTCGCAGCGGGTACAGGTTGCGGCAAGCGCGCTTTGTGGCTGGAATACAATGTCGCGAAAATTAGCCATGCCAGTGGAACACGTCTGACGCACCGAGGGCACCAGGGTGGCGTGATGCCGGTGCTCCGTGCAGGGTGAGAGGTGCTGGAGAACAGGAATGAGCACGACGATTGTGCGACGTGGTGGGGGTCATGGCTAAGGCGGCAGTTGCTGGCCCGACTCCGAGGTGGCTTGTGGGCGACCTGGACGGTGCGCGCGCGGTGTGGACGACGCGGAGGCAATGCGGAGTGCGCACAGGCGACGTGGACGGCGTGCGGGTGACGTTGAAGGCGGCGCGGGCGACGTGAAGGTCGCGCGGGCAGCGTGGATGCGCACGGTTGACGTGGAGGGCGGCGCGGCCGATGTGGACGGTGCGCGCGCGGTGTGGACGGCGCGCAGGCGACGCGGAGTGCGCGCAGGCAACGTGGACGGCGTGCGGGTGACGTTCGCCACCTACGACGGTCGCGATCGTCTTCCACGCGACGGGCCCGCTTGTCGCGATGAAGTAGCGGGCGTGGGGGCTTGTGCTGACGCCGGACTTCACGGACAGCTAGAAGACGCGCAGGAAGAGGTCTACAATGTCGTCGATGTGCACCTACATAGGCTGCTGTCACTTTCTGCGCGGCAGGGTCAGTCCTGAAGGGGCACGCACGAGGGTAAAGTGATTCGATCCTTCGCCGACGTAGACGGCACGCTGCAGCGCGGCGTAGAATTGCACGACGAACTTGAGGAAGAACGAGCCGTTGTTGACCGGCCCGCGCGAGTCGCCGACAATCGCGGCGGGGCTGGTGATATATGTCTCGACGTAGCCTTCCTTTCCGGCCTGGAGGATCCTGCGAAAGCATGACTACAGTACCTCCTCGGGATAGTGGGCGCCTTACGGAAAGACGACCTGGCCATGCAATCTATCAGGTGTGATCGCTTTGATATCGTCTTTGCCGTTGTCCTGTACAGCGGTAAGCGGCATCCCAACTCAGGTGGAGCACACGACGTACGTTCCACACCTTCGCACCCGGATCAAACTTGCCGTCTTTGCCATCGTCGAGGAACACCGCCACGCCGCTCGTGTGGATGAACACGCTCTTTGCCTTCCCCTCGTCCGCGCGTCGCCTCGCCCCGCGCAGAATCGCCTCCACGAATGGTACGTCATCCGAGTCGGCGGTGTTGACCATGATGTCGTGCGCAAAGCTCTGCTCCTCGATGAGCTCGGTGTCGGTGAAGGAGCCCTGCAAGACGGCGACGCCGGTCGAGCGGATGGTGTCGACCTGGGCCGGGTTGCGCACGAGCGCGATGATGGGGAGGGAGGGATAGCGCTGTCTGAAAGCTACGAGAACGGAGCCTGCGGACGATGTCAGTGAGCTGGTGGGACGAGAAGATGCGCACCGCCGACATAGCCTGTCGCACCGAGGAAAAACACTGAGGGCATCTCTCACCTTACTATGCATGGTGAAGTTGATAGCCGGCAGGATCTGCTTGATGCCCTGGCGGCCCTTCTGGCCCTTCCAGCTCGCCAGTGGAAGCGCGCCATCGGGCATGAAGTCCGGTGCGAAGCGCAGCACGCTGAAACGGTGCAGCAGCCGGACAAGGAAGTAGCCCGCCTCATGCTGCGCAAACTCCTGCCCGATGCACTGTGTGTCGCAAGTCAGCCACGAGGAAATTGATGAGGGGGTAGTGGATACGTACGATTTGTGGCCCACCGTAAAACGGGCAGTACATGAAGGGCGTGGTGCTGACCTTGGCGGTCAGCGCGTCGTCCAGCCAACGCTCGGGCTTGAATTCGTCTGCATCATAGCCCCACAGATCGTGCCGCTTGTGTGTAAGCAGCGAGGGCATCATGATCTGCGTGCGCGGAGGGAGATAGAGTGGAGGCTCTGCCAACGCGGCCGCGGTCGGGATGACGAGGGGTGTATCGAGCGATGTGCGCGCGACGAGCGGTGCGGACGGAAATAAACGTAGTGTTTCGTTGATGACGGCGCGGACTGGTGAGGTGTGAGTTGAGGCAGACGTGGTGAGTAGGACTGGAAACGTACGGTATGTCATAGCCCCGTACGTGGGTGTCTCTTCCGGCCCGAATGTCTCGATGATCTCTTCGCGCAGGCGGTCGCACGCATCTGGTCGGAATGAGAGGAAATAGATTGCAAAGGTAAGCAGCGACGCTGTCGTGTCTCTTGACGCGATCAAGAATGTGATGAGCTCGTAGCGAATATGTTCCACATCTGCTCGCAAACTTCAACGTTGCAATTGACGGAAGAGCCGCAGCACTCACCATCGCTCTGGTCCGCCAAATAGTCCAGGAACACCGTGTCCTCGCTCTTCGCATCAACCTTCTCACCCCTCCGCCTCATGTCTTCCTTCTTTGCGACCGCCTTCTTCACCAGAGGATCGATCCACTGCATGATGACATCAATCGGGCCCTCTGTCTTGTCTTCGAACAACTCGAGCAGCGGCCACGTGTCGCTATGTACCCCGCGGCGCGTGATGAGCACCACAACGCACTCGAAGGCCTTCGTGAACACATCGAACGCGCCGCCGCCGTCGATCGGCATCGAGCCCTTCGGCCCCAGCTTGACGCGCCCGGGCTGCGTGAGCGGCTGGCCGAGCGTGTCGAGCTCGGTGCCCCACAGGAACAGGGCGGCGGAGTCCAGGGCGAAGCGCGAAAGGAGGTCCTGCATGTCAATGGGCTGCGCGGCGACGGAGTGCGCGTCGATGAGGTCGAGCGCTGCCATGGAGGTGCGCTCGAAGATCTCGAAGTCGGAGATGCGTTCCTTTGCGAAGAAGGGGCGTGCCATTGCGCGGCTCTCCTCCCGCGTGGACACAGCACGGGGCGACGTGGAGGTTGCGCAGGCGACGTGGAGGTCGCGCGGGCAGCGTGGATGGCGCACGGGTGACGTGGAGGGCGGTGCGGGCGATGTGGACGCTGCGCAAGCGGTGTGGACGGTGCGCAGGCCATGCGGAGTGTGTGCAAGCGATGTGGACGGTGTGCAACAGAGAGCGAGCACACAGGCTGCTGTGTGGGACAATGACATCAGTGAAATGCACACACTAGGACAATTGCCGGTCGATGCGTCATCGATCCGGCAATTCGAATACCCGGACTCACTGGTGAAGTGGAGGGCTGCACTGGCGATGTCGAGGGCGCGCGGGCGACGTGGACGGCGCGTGGGTGACGTTGAGGGCCGCGGGGGCAATGTGGACAGCGCGCGAGCGGTGTGGAAAGCGCGTGGGTGAGGTGGACAGCGGGCTGGTGAGGTGGACAGCGCGCAGGCGACGCAAACGGTGTGCGGGTGACGTGGAGGGCTGCGCTGGCGATGTGGAGGGCGCACGGGTGACGTGGAAGTGAACGGGTGCAGTGGACAGCGCGCGGGCGACGTTGACGGTACACGGGTGACGTGGAAGGCTGCGCTGGCAATATGGTGGGCGCGCGCGTGACGTGGAAGTGAGCAGGTGCAGTGGAGAGCGTGCGGGTGATGTGGACAGCACACGGGCGATGTGGACAGCGCTGTGAGAAGTTAGCAAAGTGTACGAGGAGATCACACAAAAAGGTACGCACTCGTCTCTCCTCTGTCGATCGTCGCTCTCAACCCTGTTCTCGCAGCTTGAATCCATGACTGTGTGGCTTTCTCAAGTCCCTGGGTGTCCGTAGCATGCGTCGCCGGCAAGTGTATGGGTAAGAAAAGACGCGCCCTGGTGCAGAAGGTGGAGGTGCGTGTAGTGAAAGAGGAAGCACTGACTGCTTGTCTGGTGACACCATTATGCCCGCCGCCCCTTCCAAGTCCTTCCCACCGCAATCGTCACCTCCACGATCTCCACAGTCACCACGTTCAACGCCCGGCTAGTACAATATCCTGCGCACCGTTGACACAGCCTTCAGCAGCACCGCGCCCTCCGCCCGTCGCGACGAACAGGTGGGACAGCGCCCTCGGCCTCCTGCACCTTGCTCGAGGATTTTACTTGCGAGGTGATGCGACTGCAAACGTGTACGGCCGCGCGGTCGCCCCAGGTGCTGTCCATTTCACGCAGTTGGCTGTGCATCTCTGACTTCGCTTCCTCCAGCTCTAGCCTGGCTGCCGTTGAAGACCCGCTCCTCAACGCATCCACGCTCGCCAATCATCTGCTCACGGTGCTGCGCCTCATCTTCCGCCCAACGCTCCCCCCACACGCTCCTCTACGCTACGCCCTCTTCCTGCGGTGCTCGCTCACCGCCCACGCCCCTGCGCGTGCTGTCGATCGCGAACCTCGCGCCTCGTGCGCCCAGCGCACCGCTGTCCCTGCGCATTGGCACCACGCGTGCCCTGGACCGCGCCGACGTCAGCGCTGCGCGAGGGTCAACGGGTGCGTGCAGCCGCACCTGGTGCGCGTCGCGTCTCGTACGAACTCAAGTTGGGCACCACAGGCATTTCCGCGGATGAGGCGCCCGCACCTCAAGTCCCTTCCTCTGCGGAATGGTGGATCACGGAGGACGGGCCGAGGAGCGTCAGCAAGTTTGAGAGAGTGGATAGAGATGGGGGACGGCGCGGGGAGTGCGCTGGGTGCGTCGCGCACATGCGGATCCGCGGGATGCGTCGGCGTACGAGGGGCCGCCGGGTGCCTGCGCCCTGCATGGTCACTGCCATGGTGGGTTCCTTGTGTCTCTCGCGACGTGCGTCTATTCAACAAATTCAATTCTAGTTTGCGAGACGAGGACACGCTATGCAGATTGACGCAACTCCACCACCCGCAGACCACGCCCGCTATGCAGATCACCCACACCAGGCGCAGGGCTGGCGGCGTGCAAGGAGACCAAGATCGAGAGCGATCTGGGCGAGTTTCGCAGAGGGAATAAGAGGAGGCGGGCGACGGTGTTAGCGGCTGCAAAGGCTTGACTGGAAGCTTGACGGGCCGTACGATGTATCATATTTTCCATGTATTCATAACCATATACCTGTATCTCGTTGTATGCGGCTGAGTCCGAATCACGGTCTGTCCGCTGCGCTCAAGCTTCGCTCGCTCTACTCGTGCTTTGTCCTGAGTATCACATCGAACACGCCGGAGGTATACTGGCATGTCTTCTGACAATCCCAGCCCATCGGAGGTGCGCGAGTGGGGTGCCGACCGTTTGCGGGAGCGGAAGGAGATGCAGCGGCAGGATGGGAAGGCGAGGATGGAACGAAAATGGTAGAGGATGCGAATAGAGAGATGTATGCGGAGGGTGCGGCGTGGATGTGTGACGGCAAAGAAGGTGTTACAGGATAGGGTGGCAGGAGAGTCTATGCCCTTGTTCTACTTGATCACATACACACACGAGGCGAGGCATTGAACCCTTAGGTACGCTCAGACCGTTGTCACTGGATCCATCAACGCATCCCACATATACATGCTAGGCCGCTGGCAGCACGACGACAAGTTCTTCCACAGCGCGTCCTGATACGCCATCTCGCCCTTTGTCCACGTCGCGAGACAGTGCTGGCACGTGTCCGCGCCGAAGCATGCCTCCGTTGCAGGGCGCATCTTGAAGATGTCGATCTCAAGGCGCCGGTAGCGGCGCCACTCAAGGTTCATGGCCATCTGCTTGAGGCCGGGGCAGGTGCACGACTTGCGGCACGGGAAGCACGCAAAGAAGCTGTGCCCGTCGCCGTCCTCGCTGTCGTCCGCAATGCGGCCCATGAGCTCCTCGCGGAAGAGCAGTATCGCGCGCGGCACGGACGCGTGCAGGGGTCCGCCGTCGAGGATCGCGGGCAGCCCGAGGCGCGAGGAGAGGTAGAGCGCGACGGGCGTCACATGCCCTGCTCTGCTTGCGCTCCATTCCCTTTACTTGTTTTGTTTGGACACATTCCTGTATGTACTTAGTATATTACAGTACAATTAAAACGAAATGAATCAGAGAAATGTAAATGGATAAGAGTTAATATGTGGTGACTGGTAGACTGTCACTCCAGAGACTTGCAGAGGGTGAAACTACTACACGTAGTGCTAGTGTCAAGTGAAGCTTGAGGAGCTGCTTAGGGCAGGACCTGCTTAGCTAAGAATTACTGAAAAAGGCAGTTGGAACGACGCGACTTGACCGTGGGATCTATTTCCTAAAGCGACTTATAATGTGTTCGCATTTTGGCCTGACTGGCTGGAGAAAGAAACGATTAAGAGTAATCGTAATTAAGAGTAATCGTAACAGACTGCTGTCACATCTTGGCAGGATTTCATATGACATTTTGATCATCGAGATTGTTGTTTGAACATGTGCGCCACACTACTCCGATAACTCTGTGACTGCCAAGTACCTCCACAGTCACGCCTATCCTCCAATCATAGTACAGCTCAGCTCTCGAGCTCATGCTGCATTTCTCTGATCCCGATTGTTCTGTGATTGTGCCAGTGCTCTAATTATTGCTCCACCACTCCAACCATTGCACACACCATTCCAGTGCATTCCTCTGAAAAATTGCAGTGTCACAACATCGCAGCAGTTGCCTACAACTCCCTCCTATATCAGAGTGCATTCTATTGCTCGCCACATCTCCATCGTCTTCTATTCCGTTCATATTGTCTTGTTCCACATTGTAGGACACCTCTTCCACACTTCTTGACAGCACTGACCATTCCCCATGCGCTTGCACTGCCCCTCACTTGTCTCTTTCACTTGCTCACACACATTACAATATCCCCTTTAGTGCTGTACTAGGGATCTGGTTTTGGACACATGTGACATTACCACCCTACTACATGTGGGTGCCCATCACCACAACTTTGCCCTGACATCTCAATACAGTCACAGAGTCACTTTCCTGCACGCGGAGCCAGAGCCATTAACCCCAAGTATTATATCTCCAACATATTCAAAAAGGACATAACTACACCAGGCAGTCAGTTGTATGTTGGATGGCCAAGCCCCCCTCCCCCCTAAATGATTAAGAGTAATTGTACTGCCATGCGTGCATTGGCCCATTAACCCCAAGTTCATTCAAAGCACACCAAAATGCACTCAGCCCCGTTTAAATTTACATCAAACCACCAGGCTGGATTTTCAGTTCAGATCACACCGGAATGCACCCAGCCCCTGTTTAAATTCACATCACACCACCGGGCTGGATTTTTAATTCAGATCGCACCAAAATACACTCAGCCCTTGTTTTAATTTACATCATGCCACCAGGCTGAATATTTAATTTGAAGCACAACAAATGCACTCAGCCCTCTTGATATTCATATCACACCAAACCAGAATGCACTCAGCCCCTGTTTTAATTCATATCACACCACCGGGCTGAATATTTCATTCAGATCACACTGAAATGCACTCAGCCCTGTTTAAATTCACATCAGATGACCAGGGTGGATTTTTAATTCAGCTCACACGGAAATGCACTCAGCCCTGTTGAAATCTGCATCACACCACTTGGATGGATTTTTAATTGAGATCACAAAAAAATGCACTCAGCCTTGTATAAATTCACATCATGCCACACCAGAACACTCTCAGCCCCTGTATTAATTCACATCATACCACCAGGCTGGATATTTAATTTGGATCACACCTAAATGCACTCAGCTCCTGTTTTAATCTATATCACACCACCAGGCTGGATTCTTAATCCATATCACCAAAATGCACCCAGCTCCTATTTTACGTTATATCATACCACATTGCTGGATTTTTAATTTAGGTTATACCAAAATGCACTCAGCCTCTGTTTGGATTTATATCAATTTATATCACACCGCAAGGTTGAATATTTGTTTCAGATCACCCTTCAGCCCCTATTTGGATTTATATCATACAACAAGGTTCAATGTTTGATTAATATGCCACTGAAATGTTCTCAGTCTCAGCGCCTTCCTAGATTTATATTGACTATCTATGTTGACTGTTCAATCAAATTCAAACCGGACTACACTTGGCCCCTGTTTCAATATATATTGCACCAGAGCCTCAATTTTTAATTTATATTGTCAGCCCCGCAGAGAGCAGAGGTGACAATACTGAATTCTTAATTCAAAAGCATAGTCTCAATTTCATAAAGCAACACCTCACAGTGTGCTCATCCAAATATTATGAAAGCAAGAGATTATGTGACAAGGAATGCACAATCTTGCAACTATTGTTGATATGTTCACAATGGCATCACAATAATTTCAACCATGAAAACAGCAAGCGATCTTTTTAGTATTTAAAAACATGAAGATAACAGCCTGAACATTATAAACTAACTCCTCATGATCTGCTCATTCAAATCTCATGAAACAACCACCATTCGAAAGCTGTTCCTTGTAGCTTTCCAATGGTACAAAGCAATCGCAAATCCAACCTGTTGTCACGAAGATATAATAGTAGAACTGTTGACTGGGAAAACTCGGGTGTGTGCCCGGGTGAAACCGGGAACTGTACTTTACTTCGGACTCCGACGTCATATTTTTCTTCTCGAAAGAACTGATTCCAAATATGGAATCAGAACTCTCATAAAGTCTGGGAGACGCAGTGAAAGATATATGGCAAAATATTTAATCAAAAGACAAAGAGAAGATAAAATGTATGCAGTTCTAACAGAATATTGCTTGAATTTATTACATACTGTTGCCTAAGTGTACCTTTGACCTACCTAAAAATGGTAAAAATCACATAAATAGAGTTGGTACATTGACTTATTATACTGAGGAATTATGATCATTTTACAATGGCAATTGACATATTAACTCTATATATGCTGTATATAAAGTGATAAACATCTGAAATGAAGGCTATACAACCCTCCTGTAGACTCATGTAATACATGAGAAAATAGAGCTGATTTTTAGGAGTCCAGTGATACCAGTGTAGACCTACGGCCTACGACGCACTCTGCGTTTCGGTATATCACATGCTACGATACGTCTTCTCGCTCGATTCGGACACGCGCTCGCTACGTTACATACACAGTGCTCGACTCTCTCGCTTCTCTCTCTCTTACTTCCACCCGCTCAGTCTCTCCCTGTATTTCTCGCTCTCTTTATCTCTGCAATCCGACGCTCGGTTCCTTTCTGTCGCAGCCCGCCTTCCGTCTTAGTGTTATCGCCTCACGGCGGTCTCCACTTTTTTTTTCGAAACCGAACCTGGCGCATACAACCACCTCCCCGCGTCGCACGCGCTCAACGTCCCACCTCACCGTTGACACCGGACGACGCACTCGCCGTACCACCTCACCCTCCGCCCCGTCCTCGTCACCGTCCAGGACATCGAACACGCCGTCCCCGCTGCTCTCGTCCATCCCCAGCTCCGCCTCTGCGGACCTCGCGTCTGTCGTCGGTTCGTCCCTTTGGTCCCCAGCGCACGAGACGACCGCCCCGCCGCCCTCTCCCATCTCCCCAGACCAGCCGTACCCCGCCACCATCCCGTTACCACCGTCCCCGCCTCCGTCAGACTCGCCATCTGCGCTCGCGCCGCTGGTCAATTACCCTACGTCACCGTCACCGTCACCCGTCCCCAGTACCGTCCCCCGTCCGTCCTACGACTCAGACTCAGACTCCGACCCCGAACCTGCCCGCCGGACCACCATGCGCGACACAGACTCCGCACGGTTCGAACAATCCGCGGTCAATCGGCCACCTACGCTCACGCCCGGCAATGTCACGCCGGAGGCTCTTCGTAGCTGGGAGTATGGCGCTTACGCCTACTTCAAGCACAAGGGTATCGCGCCGGACAAGCAAGTCTCTATGACCGTCGACGGTTTCCAAGACCACCGCATCCAGAACTGGATCCGGAAGCAACAGTTGTACTTCGAAGCCCTTCCCTTTGCCGACTTCCTGGAACTCGTACGTCGCCGCTGGCTCCAGGCCGGCTGGGAGCTGCGGATCTCGAACACCCTGTTGAACGCACACTGTCTGGAAACCTACCCCTCTCTAATTATTTGTCTTACAGGGTCTAACCCTCCCTAAAATGAAAATGTCAGAATCTGAATCTCAAATTTGGCGTGTGGGTAGGTCCAAGTGGGGAGATCACACACACAAAGAATGAAGCAGATTGGGCTGCAGACCAATGAGCAATCTCATTTACAAAGTTATCCTTAGATATTAAGGGAAATGTCACACAACAAGTCGCGCGTGACCTACATGTCACCTCTAGTGCCACACCCACTCTCTATCGCAATAGCAACCATTCCTGAGTAGCTTGCCAATGAGAACACATAATGAACACATATTTCAAGTCCAATATACCGTGTATTTACATCAAAATGACCAAACTAACCATTCCAATTTGAAGTATCAGTTAACAGCTTACCTGCCCTCATGCATGGCCTTCAGATCCTCCTGAAGCCCCTCCCTCTTTGAGAAGTACTCCACCGATCGCTCCCAACGACCCTCTAGCTCTTCTGCTAGCCGCTTTTTGAGGTCAGGGTCTTCTCGGCCCAGCGTCTCCTCCGTACGCTGACCGTATGCGTGCCAGCGGACGAGGTCGCCTGAACACCATTGCGTCAATGACTGACGATTTTCACCGGCTTGAATCGGTGTGTTACTGTGTGTGAGGAGGGCGGATGGAAGAAGAATTGTGGATCCAGGTGGGAATTCGATGATCATTTTTAATTCCCACAGGATGAGGTGCCCTCCCTTTGTGTAGTCGTAGTCTCCGAAAGGCGTTACAGCACACCACCCCCACGGCACATTTTTCGAGTCGCGGTGGGGGGTGGTCAGCGCCCTGGGGCCAAAATTAAAGGTGGCGACAGGGAACACGCTCCTCGCGAAAGGCTTCTCAAGCGATGGGTTGCGCTCACGGACGTCTTCCACAACTTGATCAATCTTCCCAAAGATGCGCGGTGCATTCAGTGATGCTGCGCCTAAGAGGGTATGTCAATTTTCGCTTCATATGTAGAGGAAGGCAGCAGCACGTACTGCTCTGGAATCCTGCCACGCGGTTCAACCCACGGTGCCGCAGAAGACGTGCTCTCGCCATCTGGTGATCATCACTCCCTTTGTTCACATTGTGTGGCTCCTGCGTCGGCGAGGAAGGACGGTGTCGGATGAGCACTGTGGTTTCTGCTCCAAGACAATAAGCACGCACCTTTGACCCTCCTCCGAACGTAAAGCCCGCATGCATGACCGGGTATTCGCCGCGTTGATGTTTGAGCTCGCCCGGCTTGAAATCGGTGATCTCCGCGACCTCGTCATATTCCTGGCTGATACTCTTCACTATATCTGGCCACGACTTGTCGTTCCGCGGGCGGCCCGCCATTTGTAGGAGGATGCGATCCTCGCAGTCCACAATCGACCGGCTTTCCCTACACATCACGTTTGTCAGGCTCACATCGCACCAACCAAAACTTGTGGCACTTACACTCCGTCCCAGTGTTTGACCTCGAAGCCATGTTCGGCCACGAGCTCATCAGGAGGGACGAGCTCGTCGCGGTACGCGGCCGCGAGCTCGTCGAGATCAGAAGATCCCGTCCAGCTACCGCTTGTGACCTGAAAGTCGGCGGCCCTCGTTGGGATTGCATGCGAAATTGATCCGGCGTGAGCTTCGGCCATGAACTGTGTGGGAAGTGGTAGGCCCGAGGCCGTCACAGGCCGAGCGTAGTCGCGGTCGCCGCGCCGCTTCCGCTTCTTCCTCGCCTTCTGGGGGTGCCCGTCGTTCGCGTCCGAGTCGTCGCCGCCCCGGTCTTCCCTCAGCGCGTCTTCGCGCCTCTGCTTTTCACGGGCAAGATTTCGCGCCGCAAGTCTGGCATCGTCTTCACGTTGCAATCCGCTCGCTGCAGCCGACGCAGCGCCTTCTTCCTCTGTTGGGTCGTTGATGCCTTGCGCACCTCGGCGTAGCCTTGAAACGGACTCTGCTATTGCCGCCGCCAGGTCGAAGTCTGCGGATGAGTACTCCGAGTAGTACGCTTTGCTTGACCGCGTCTGCAGTGGCCGGAACAAGTCAGCCCATCGCCCGGTGCACAGCGGAACGGTAGCGTACCGTCCGGTTGCCACCCATAGCGTCCTAGCTTCTTGCACTAGCCGCACAGCGCACCAGACCGCGTTCCGGTTAACTGGCCTGCAACGGGCAGTGGAATGGGACGGGCGGACGCGAGCATGGACCAAGCAAACCGAAGCGCACCTCAGAATCTAGATGCGCTGTCCACCCGTCAGCGTTTGCAGCGGTGCGTTTTGACGGCTTACAGCAAGCTGCCTGTGGAACGGAACGGTCAGACTCGCGCAGCACTCTAGTAACTGAGCGAAACGCACCTAGGAATCCAGTAAAGTTACCCGCACTTCAGCGTTTGAGACGCGGGCCTTGACGGCTTTGCGGTGGGTTCCCAGCAGCGCGCAAACGCGGCGCAGAAGCAAGCGAGGCTGCGCAGCGCTTGCCTGGGAAATATCGGCCCTGTTGAAGCTTGTTAGCTGGGTCTGGATTCTTCAAGAGAGAGCTAACTGTGGAGGGGCAGGCGCCGCTCATTCGAGAGGACGCGTCTGCGGTGAGGTGAAGGGGAATAGAAAAAAAACGCAGCACACGCGTCCAGCGCCGCGCAGGTCGTCGGGACGCGTCTGCGCAGCCAGGAGCCGCCTGGTTTGGCGTCATACAAGGCTGCGCAGGCACATCTCGACGGTGCGCGCCGTTCCAGACGCGTCGAGATGGCGCGCGCGATGGGAGGAACACGCCGGCTTGGCCAAAAATAAAGGAACACACGCAAAACGCGCCCGACACCGTGCGCGTTGTCGGGACGCGTCTGTGCAACCCAGAGAAGCCTGGTTTGGCATCATACAAGGCTGCGCAGACGCGTCCCGACAACGCGTGCAGTGCCAGACGCGTCGGGACGGTGCGCGCGCCGTAGAAGTCCTCAGAGGCGGGGGAAAATGGGCCTGCAACTCACAAAAGACGGTTTATGCACACTTCGGCGGGGTGGGATTGTCCTAGACTCGGTGGTGGGATGGGGAGAGGTCAACTGGTTGTTGAAGAAGCCCGTGCACGGCGCCTGCGGGGACGGTAACGGTGGCACTGTCACACCGGCTGTCAACCTCCGGCCCGCACTTACTAGCGTGCTACCTAGCGCCAGTCTTGCGACCCCCGGACTTGCGCTCATCCACCAGCTACAACACGCGTCACCTCCCCGCGACGTACTCAAGCTAGCCCTCTTTATTATTTCCGTAGTCATCTTCTTGCTTGTCCCAATGAATATGTGTTCTATCGTCCCTTTGCGTGCTGCTCACCGCTGTCTGAAGCTGACGGCCTCGGAGTGCCCGACTGATGCATGCCTGACATCCTTGAGAGCGCCTACCCTAAGCCAACATGCTGCCAGCTGCCAGCCCGACGGCGCTGCACACATGTCTCATCTACAGCTTGTCCGACCATCGCAAAGGAAGCCAATCTAATCTTATTGCAGGAGTAACGATGGGTAATGGGGCGCTGAGGCCTACACAAGAACTGCCGGCGCCACGGGGTACTATTAGAGAGTCCAAACTACGGGCTGTCAAGACGGACCTAGACACAATTGAGCACAGACGATGGCACGCAAGACAACGGCACACTCACGAGCGACGTGCGTTCAGCCTTCGAGCGGCACCTCCACGAAGCCGTCGGAGGCATTGACAATGTCCGACTCCACAGGCGGGAGGACGGCGGGAGCGCACGGAGCTGGCGACGCGTGCCCTATATGGCGGGTGCGGACGAACAGAACCCGCTCCTTTGAGTCCCAGGTTGGTGGGTGAGCTCGGGGGGACGCCGTGGGCGACGGCGCCGGGGTGAGCGGTGGTTGACCTCCAGCGTCGCTTGCTGTCCCTTCGTATTGGAAGCCAGGGATCGCTACGTCAAGCTCCTGTATGGGCAGTAGAGTCAGCGCGCGAATATACCGTTGGGATTTGATACGCACATAACGGCCAGGCGCGCTCAGAGTAACATTGAGGATCACTTGGATGGTCGACATGGAGGTTTGGGATAAGAGGTGTAGCGAGCGTGTGCCTGCAGGGCAAACGAAAATGAACTATGTCAGCAGCTGAGCTCCGGACTCACAAGTTATCTGGAGACCTGGTAGGCTGCCTCTGTGCATCCGTGCCCCACCAAACGCAGCCGCAGCGGTGTCCAACAACTTTTGACGGCCGGTAGAGGTGTATTGAGAAGTCGGGTGAGCCGGAGGATCAAGCTAGACCGGGTGAGCGCCACGGGCGCTGCTCTGACCGATGCCCGCCGGCGCACAGCGTACTACCATATCGGGCATGCCGGCCTCGCTCGCCCTCTGCGCCTTGTTCAACAACAACCATGCCCACTGGCTTCGCCTTCTATGTCACCCTGCCCCCTTCTACGCGCTTTGTGAGTGACTGTACTATGGCAAACCATTAGTACTGTGCGTTGACGTGTCGCGCCCGGCCAGATCGTGAGGCTCGTCGTCGCGCCGAACGGCGTTGTATCGTTTGCAACGCCGGGCCCTCCCGTGGAAGAAGTTGACGGACACGGAGTGCCCCCATTCAAGCCCTACCCTCCTCTGCGCTCTATGAAGGTTGCCCTTGCCTCGATCCAGGCCCGGGACATCAACAGAATCATCGCCTACGTCCCGCGCGCGGCTGGTACAAACCCGACGGCCCATGCCACCTGCACCGTCAAGTTGACCGTGGCCATCTGTACGGATGAGGCCGGAGAGGCGACGCTGTGTGTGGAGGACGAAGGGGTTGTTGAGGCAGACCAGTGAGTACCATCCATCGATCACATCTCCCACCCGTGTATTCATTTGCCGCAGTGCGTAGCCAACATGGATGCGGCCTTAAATTTGGAGGCGAGATGGCCGCCCCTGCTGCAGCATTGCAGGATCCTGGCACCGGCGGCGCGCTGTCATAGTTTAGTTGTTTCATGTATGTTCTACTTCCGGCCTGCATCAATTCATGCATTCCCTCGTCCCGTCGGTGTGGGCAGTGTACTCTTAGTATATTGTGATGTAGGTATGTCTATCTACGAAGGATGAGACATAGAATGTATCACAGTAATCAAGAACATTGGATGACGACCAGTGACGCGGCGCCGAGGGACCAAACCGAGGGAATAGATGTACACTCCGTCGTATATCTCCCACCGGGATCACCGCCGATTTCCTCGCACCGCCCGTCGAGTACACGCGTTTTACACGGTAAAGGAGATGGTCCGGTTCTGCTGTGCGCGTGAAAGGAGTGAACCACTCTATGAACGCTAGATGTTTTGGACCGTCGTATTGCGGAGGGAAGACGGCAGCGTGAGCTTTGATTGGGAGACTGAAGATGGCGCGGACTTGTGCAACGCGATAGCCTGCTCGCAAAAGAACGTGTCAGTCGCTGCGTGTGTGCTTTCAAAGGGCGACATACCTTGAACACCCTGCCCTTCGTCGCCTGTGCCCGTGTCCACCAAAACTGTATCAAACCTGCCTGGCACGGCGCGGCCCCGGGTGCCCATGTACGAAGGTCGAGCGTGTGCGGCATCGCGAGTCTCTGGTGCGCTGTCCACATCTTGAGGGTCGGGCAGCCAGAACTTGATGTTGTTGTAGGTCGCGACGGTGCGAAAGGGAAGCTTGAGACCCTTGGCAAGATTGGCGATCTGGACGCTGGAATGGCGAGGGTTCCGCGCTGCCAGGATATAGCAGGCAAGCGCGTGCTCAAAGCCTTCGGCGCCGTGACGGTACTCGAGCTGCGCGAAGGTGACGGACTTGTCAGAGGGATTCCGAGCGATGTGAATACGTGGCCTGAGAGCGACAGGGGCCGGAGGAGCAGCCAGCAGGCCCGGCGTGTTGTTGAGCCACCATTCGACGAATTTTGAATGCCGAAGGACCTGCTCGCGGTGATGGGACCCGCAGCGCTACAGGCACCGATACGGACCAATCACACCGCTACACCAAGACACACACCCCCGAGACGCCCCACTGGCGTCGCGGCACCGGCACGACCACGGGACAGCACAACGCGAGCGAGCGTCTGGAGAGGAGACGGAGAGCCCGAGGTAGGGAGTCGGAACGGTCGGGCGCGGAACTTGGTAGGACGCGTGGGAAGAGCTGACGAAGCAGCGGTATATAGACGCGATTCGACTTGTTGTAGACACACTTTTGGACCTTGGGCCTACACCCGAGACTACACCTTTCATTCCTGCTTCACAGAGAGCATCGCACGACGCGACACCGCCAGACCAGCCCGACACGATGCCTTAAACCAGGACGCCGTAGCGACATCCGGGTCGCGCCACCTTTGCGATACCACGGGCTATGCTGCCCCGACTCAACCACAGACTGGAGTGATACAGTGTGGTAGGTTTTATGACTGACGTTTATGTTCTAGGATAGCGACTCGGACGGTACAAGCGCGGGGACACAGGTCGGACGGTCGGACGGCAAGGGCGACTCCGCAACTGGGACGGGCCGGCGGCGACAGATGGGAGGGTCGCACCGAATAGTGTGAGAGGAGACGCAACGTGCGACGGTCGGACGGGAGCGGAGAGAGAGAGAGAGAGGGAGAGGGCCGCAGGACGAGGGCAGGACCCGCGGGGTCCTGGGTGGTTTGTTCGGGGCACGGTCGCGATCTTGGGTTTCTTCCTCCGACCCACTACCTCTTGGGCCAGCGGTTGGCTGCTCGCTCCCTCCATTTCTATCGACGTTCCCGGGGCCTCCCCCAGGGTTCATCTCATCATTTGTGGAGCCCACCGCGAGGGGGCTAGTGTCAACCGCTCAGCAACCCGATGGCACCAAAGGCGAGGGTTATCGTAGAGCCCACTCGACGCGCACCGCCCCGATCGGCCCCGTCGGAGTACTCGACTAGTCAGCGGGCGGAGTCCATGCCAGGACACCTCGCATCGTCGGAAGGTGGGGCGTCGGACGAAGAGCGCGCGACTTCCAGCGCTGAAGGCGCCGAGGGCGACAACGAAAACGACGACGGCGAGGCATCGGGTGTGTCGGACGCAGCACCCGAGAACAACGGGGATGCTGCGGGCGAGGCTCCCGGCGATCAAAACGCGGAGGCAGGCCCTGTCCAATCGGAAGAGTCGGAGCACGGTTTGGATGGTAGACGGTCCCTCCATCAGGAGCTCCTGGACGTCAATGAGGCGTCGATCGAGTTGCTGACTGGCGGAGCGATGCGACAATGGTCGTCGCCGGAGCTTACCCCGTCGGAATCGGAGCCCGAAGTGGCTGCGCTGATTGATGAGGACCGAGACGAGGCACAGGTGCCTCCCGACAGCGACCGCTTGGCTTCCGACCGCGGAAACGTCGGAACGCACGGAGGTTTATCAGGAGACGGGCGTGGAGCGGCCGCACAGGTTTCCCGACCAGTTTCTCCCACATCGCAATCCAGTACTCCGTTATCGCGTTTACCCCGTCGCATGACCATGGCCACTCCGATGCCTACCCGTGGCGACCGCCAAGCCCCTAAGTTCGACAATCTTAAGCCGCGCGAGCTGCAACGCTATTTCGCGGAATTGAGGCACTTGTTCACACGGGCGGGTATCGAGGACGGCCAGGACCAGGAGAAGAAGGAGCACGCCACGCGATACCTGGACGTCCTTACAGCAGACCAGTGGCAAAGCCGACCCCAGTACGCGGGCAATGCGACGTTCGAAGAGTTCGTGACCGCGATCATAGCGCTATACCCCGGAGCGGACGAGGAGCGCAAGTACACGATGGGCGACCTCGATCAGCTCGTCGCCGAGACAGCCCGCCGAGGCATCACGACCATTGGCGACGTTGGGGAATACTATCGCGGTTTTTACGCGATCTCCCAGTTTCTTATAGGGCGGCAGCGTATCTCCGAGCGCGACCGCGACTACACTTTCTTGCGTGGATTTCAGAAGGGACTGCAAGATAGGATAGAGCAGCGGCTGCAGCTGAAGTATCCCGACCACGATCGCGACGGCCCGTACCCGATGGACCAAATAGTGGAAGCGGCGCGGTACGTGCTGCACGGCACGTCGAGCACCCCGCGGTCGGCAGGGCTCAGCGTCCCCGCGGGTCTGGCCTACTTGTCCCAACCCGCGGCCGTCAAGGCGGAAGAACCTGCGATCAAGGTCGAGCAGTTTGCCGCTCTGATGGAGAAGGCGGCCGAGCAGATCGCGAAAGCGTATAGCGCGGGGAGAGCCGATGCGATGGGGATGAGTAATGCAGGCCCGCAGCCGTCGGCGTACACGCGCGGGCCACCGGGCCCGATGATGGCGTCGGCCGCTCGTTTTGATCGTCCTCGCCCGGCCCCGGGACAGGATGGCGCCAGGTGCTCGTTCTGCAACGGTCCCGAGCACTTCATCCGCGAATGCCTCGTCCTGCAAGACTACATAGCGACGGGGCGGGTGGTACGCAACGAGATGAACCAGGTGGTACTCAAGAGCGGCAGGCCAGTGCCATTTGGGCTAGGCCCGATTCAAGCGAGGGTAGACGAATATTATCGCACGGACCCGTCCGGGCTGCGCGCCGACGTCGCGGCCAGAGTCGCGGGCAACGCGACGGAAACAATGATGTTGGCATCGACAGGTCCCATCGCCGTCACCGACTACCCGCTCCGACCTGCGCGCGACCAGCCGGTCGCCGGGCTCATCCAGTTAATCCCGCCGTTGACGGACGACGAGCGACTCGAGGAGTTGCGTCAAGAGATGGCGGTGTTAACCCTCATGAAGGAGCAGAGGAACGCCGGCCGGGCCCGAAGGGAGGCAGCGATTCGCAACGGAGAGTTACCGCCACCAATCGGTCCGCTGCCCGGGGATAGAGTGCGATCCAAGAGGCTAGTCCCTGAGGTGGTGATATCTCCGTCGAAATTCACGGCAAAGCGGCCGAAGGTTACGTTCGCGGTGCCCGAAGATCCAGAGGATGCGGAAGAAGCGAGGGAAGAGAGCGAGGGCGAGCCGACAGTCGAGAAGGACCCCGAGGAGATAGAGCCGGAACCCATCCATCCTTTCGCCTCCGTACCCGACGCAACCTACATACCCGTCGGGGACGCGTCCCGACCAGACAAAGGGAAGAAACCAGTCGCCGCCTATACCAAGGACACGCCCATCCATAGTGAGGAAGTCGCGAAGGAAGTCTACGGCCGCGCGATGGAGACTTCCGTCACTCTGACACAGAGCGAGTTACTGTCGCTGGCGCCAGAAGTACGTTCCCAGTTGCGATACGCTATCACCCCGCGGCGCATAGCGGCCCCGGTACTGTCCAGCGGGGACTCCCCAGTAGCGGTCCTACACACGGTCGTAGCGGAAGGGGAAGGGCCTACCAAGGAGTGGTCGGACCTACCAGGCGACTTGTACGAGGAAGAGCGCGAGCAGGAGAGAGATCAAGCGCGGGGATACACCTCGCACATGCCGTCGTCGTTCTTGCAGGCCATACAGAGCCAGCCAGCGGTGCCGCCTCGCGGGTCGCTGGTGCTCTCCGACCCGATGCTGACGTTGATGAGTGCCTCGGCCGAGAAACCGGCCCCGTTGGTGGTCGCAAAAGAGTCATCGGCATTGCGAGCGGTCCTGCCCTTGGTGGATAACCAAGCGCACATTGAGGCCATCCTGGATCCAGGGTCGCAGGTCATCTCCATGTCCGAAGACGTTTGTCATTTTCTCGGCCTGGCATATGATCCCGCGATCACACTGGACATGCTTTCCGCCAACGGCTCGATTGACAAATCCCTCGGGCTAGCCCGCAACGTAGCGCTAAAGCTGGGCGACATCATGCTCTACGTGCAGATACACGTCATACGTTCTCCGGCCTACAACATCCTGCTAGGGAGGCCCTTCGACGTCCTCACTGGGAGTATAGTCCGCAACTTTGTCGATGAGCGACAGACCATCACGATCACCGATCCCAACACTCAAGCGACGGCGACCGTCCCGACAGTAGAGCGAGGCTCGCGTCGCATCGTTCAGAGCGCCGGCGAGCGCAGGGATTTTCGGCTCTAGAGGCGTCGTTGGACGACCAGGCGGAGGTGGCGCTCGTCCTCGAGTTCACGGGCGACGCCGCCGATCCTATTTCCGTGGAAGCCGTGGTCCCCTTCGACTCCTCTAGTTCGCCGGAAGAGTTACGAGCAACCTATTTATCATTTTGCGATCTCCCAGAATCTACCCCTCCAATATTTGATCGGCCGACCAACGCGACTTTAGACGTTCCATCGGCGCCCGTTTTCTTTCTCGCCCCAGCCGGGGTGCCCTCGTTCGCAGGCGAACAGGAATTTCGCGACTGTAAGTCGCTGCCAAGCAGCGCGCGGGCACGCGCAGTTTTCGCAGCGACCAAGAAAAAGTATAAGCCAGCCCACCTAAAAGTGAAGCCAGTACTAGCCGACTTGCCTGGGCAGTTCAGAATCATACGCGACATACGAGGCGACCCGCTAGCGACACTACCCAAGTTACCGACGAAGCCCCCCGACTTCCGGCCGACGGGGCGTTACACCGAGGAGCGCCGCGACCAATTCGACGTAGTTCACGAGGGAGACTTCTTGTGGAAGGAGGAACGCAAGCTGATGCACCATTTTATGTGCGAGCACAACGGTGCGTTCGCGTGGGACGACAGCGAGCGAGGCCACTTCCGCGAAGATTTCTTTCCGCCGGTCACGATACCCGTCGTACCGCACACGCCATGGGTACAACGCAACATACCGATCCCGCCGGGTATCTACGACCAAGTCATGGAACAAATCAGTCGGAAGTTGGCCGCGAACGTCTACGAACCATCCAATTCGTCGTATAGGTCGCGGTGGTTCTGCGTGGTCAAAAAGGATGGAACGAGCCTGCGCATAGTGCACAGCCTGGAGCCGTTAAACGCCGTCACGATAGCTCATTCCGGTGTGCCCCCGTTTACCGACCAACTGGCCGAGCAATTCGCGGGTCTGGCTTGCGGCGCGATGCTGGATCTGTACGTCGGATACGACGAGCGAGCGTTGGACCCAGCGTCGCGCGACCTCACTACGTTCCAGACCCCTTACGGCGCGCTGCGGTTGGTAACACTACCGATGGGCTGGACGAATTCAGTGCCTATCTTCCACGACGACGTCACACATATCCTGAGGCCGGAAATTCCCCACGTCACGATACCGTTTATTGATGACGTACCGGTCAAGGGCCCCGCGAGCGAATACAAGGACGACCAGGGGAAGTACGAGACGATCGCTGACAACAAGGGCATCCGCCGATTTGTCTGGGAACACTTTCAGAATCTCAACCGCGTCGTACAGCGCATGGGTTATTCGGGCGGGACATTTTCGGGTTGGAAGACTATTTTGTGCGCGCCCGAAATTGTCGTGGTCGGACACCGCTGCACGAGGGACGGGCGGATCCCCGACGAACAACGGGTGGCTAAGATTGTGAATTGGGGGCCATGTCAAGACCTGTCCGATGTACGGGCGTTCCTCGGGACGGTCGGGGTGCTGAGGATCTTCATCCACCATTTCGCACATCGCGCGCATGCGCTCACGCACCTTACGAGGAAAGATGTGCCGTTCGAATTCGCAGCGGAACAATTAGCAGCTATGGAAGATCTCAAAAGCGCGTTGCTGGAGTCGCCAGCCCTGAAACCGATCGACTATCAGTCGGGCGAACCGGTTATCCTCGCGGTCGATACGTCTCCTATTGCGGTCGGGTTCTTGCTGTGCCAGGCTGACACCGACGATCCGAAGAGTCGCAAGAAGCGTCGGTACGCACGGTTTGGGTCCATCGCGTTGAACGATCGCGAGGCGCGTTTTTCGCAACCAAAGTTAGAATTATACGGCCTGTTTCGGGCGCTCCGCGCGCTGAAGATATATCTCATCGGAGTGCGGAACATGGTCGTGGAAGTCGACGCACGCTACATTAAGGGCATGCTCGACAATCCCGATATTGAACCCTCAGCCAGCATGAATCGGTGGATTATTGCCATTTTAATGTTCCATTTCGTCCTAGTTCACGTGCCCGGCCTGTTTCATGGGCCTGACGGGATGTCGCGACGAAGGCGCCAACCGGGCGACGTGGCAGAGAATGAGCACGACGGGTTCGAGGATTGGGTCGACGCAATGTATGGCTTCATTCACCTCGTGAACGCATACGTACCGCGCAGTACAAGGCCACGGTCGGGGGATCCGCGCGACCAACCAAGGGCCGCGATCGCAACGTTCGTCACCCAGGCAGCTCCGACAGAGTTGTCGTACGACGCCGTTGACCGCGACATCAAGGCGCAGCAGGCCGATGAGCGACTCGTTCGAGTGCGGGAATGGCACAACACGCTCCAACGGCCGGAGGGCCTAGCCGACCAAGAGTATGCGACGTTCCTAAGGTACTGCACTGAGTTCTTCCTCGACGGCACGAGTCTCTTTCGCAAGGAGCCGCAGGGGCGCCACCAGCTCGTCTTACCACCGGAACGCCGCATAGGGGCTTTAAAAGCGTGCCACGACGACGTCGGCCATCGCGGCGCGTACCCGACCAAGATGTTTCTCCTCGAACGCTTCTGGTGGCCCTACATGGACCGCGACGTCGCGTGGTTTGTCCGATCGTGCCACATTTGTCAAGTGCGACAGGTGAAGCACGTGCTCATTCCCCCAACGGTCGCGACCCCGGCGCCGCTGTTCGCCAAGATGTACGCTGATACCATGCACATGCCGGCTTCGCGAGGTTTCAAATACATCGTACAAGGCAGGTGCTCGGTCTCGCATTTCCCAGAGTGGCGCATGCTGCGTCAGGAAAATGCCAAGTCACTCGCGCGATGGATATTCGAGGACGTACTCTGTCGCTGGGGAGCGCTCCGGGAAATCGTAACGGATAACGGGACGCCGTACCTAGCAGCGATGAAGCACCTCGAGGAAGATTACGGCGTGCAGCACATCCACATCTCAGGCTATAACTCGCGATCCAACGGAATCGTAGAGCGATCGCATTTCGACGTCCGACAGGCCCTGTACAAGGCCGCCGACGGTGACGCGAGCAAGTGGGCCACGGTCGCACACTCGGTATTCTGGGCGGACAGGATCACAACGCGCAGGCGTATGGGCTGCTCCCCCTACTTCGCGGCGACCGGCACGCAGGCATTGATGCCCCTCGATATCGTAGAGGCGACGTATCTCCTACCACCGCCCGACTCAATACTGTCGACGACGGATTTAATCGCGCGACGGGCTGTCGCACTTTAGAAGCGCCGCACCCAGCTCCGTACGCTCCACTCGAAAGTGTTTGACAAGCGGCGGCATGATGCGCTGATTTTTGAGCGCGACCACGAAGCATCGATCAAGAACTACGGCTTCCAACGAGGCGACCTTGTCCTGGTACGTTTCACGCAGTTCGAGAAATCACTCGACCGCAAGATGCTGCCTCGCTACGACGGTCCGTTCATCGTAATTGGGCGGCGACGCGGTGGACCGTACGTCCTGTGTGATATGCACGGGGCGGTCTTCGACAGGCCCACTGCGGAGTTTCGCGTCATTCCGTACTTCGCACGACCACACATCACGCTTCCTCCGCTACCGGAGTTCATCGACATACCCGCCCGACGACTAAACGAGCTTCTCGGGCAGCCTGGCTCCGACGCCCAAGCACAGGAATCACGCAGCATAGACAGCGACGCGTCGGACACAGCGAGTAACAGCGCGGAAGACGGTAGTGTCGCCTGACCGGCCGTGCGCAACTGCTGAGGTCAGCAGTTTCAGTCGGGGGGAGGACGCGATACGACTGGACTAGGTATTACGTTAAGGAGATACACCACGGACAGTACACTGAGACTATTGGTTCAACTTATTTCTTTTCTCCTCTTGTGGTGGGGGGGGACACTAAAATTCTATTTGGGCAAGCATGCGTAGAGACGACAGCACGAAAAACAACAAGAAAAGTAACGCAAAAACAAGAGAATACAAGAAACAGAGAAAAATGCGAGAAAGGGTCGACCTACTCAGCGACGTCCATATACACGGTCTCAACGGTGTCGCCAACGTCGGACCCGTCCTCCGAGCTGCTCTCCTCGACGCCGACCACGCCTTCCTCGCCCTCCTCTTCGTCGTCGTCCGTCTCGTCGTCGACACCCGCTGGATCGGCAGGCGCGGCAAGGGGGATACCGCCGGCCGAGGGAAGGTCCTCCGCGCTCTCCGCGCCATCCGACACGGCGGGCGTACGAGCAGCGCGCCGGCAACCATACGTGCGCAGCACGGGATGCACGGGAGCCGGGGACGCGCGCGACTCTACGGAGGGGGCGCGAGCAGGCTCCAGCTCATCCTCCTCCTCATCGCTAACGATCGGGGCGGCGGGAGTAGAGGCGGCGACGGAGCTGGGCGGAATGGTGGCGATGGTGGGCGGGTCAGAGCGCCGGTGACCACTGGGCCCAGCGACCGGCGAACTACGGAGGGAGGGAGAGCGGGAGGCCTCGGAAGCCACAGCGTCGGCGGACACGCGCGAGCCGAACTGGTGCTCGAGCTGGGCAAGGCGCACGAGGAGCCGGTCGTGACGGTAGGGCCACAGGTTGAGCGTCGTCGCGCTAGCAGCCAGCTCCGCCCGGACGAGCGCAATGGAGTTGGCATGGTCGGAGAAGTTGTCGGCAGGAGGGAGGTCCTCAAAACGCCGCGCGTCCTCGTCCACCGACGCCAGCACGGACGCGAGGAGGTCGCGAGCCCGACGTGGGGAATCTGAAGGGAGGGAAGAACAGGTGAGTGTTAGGAGAAGGGTAAGAGGGGCGCAGCAACGTACCTGCAGAGTCGGCGGCCGCCAGTAAGTCCGCAAGGAACTTGGCGAAGAAGGGCGCCGCCACAGGCGCCGCAGCGCCGCGACGGGAGGCAGAACGCGGCCGGGGGGCACGAGAAGGAGCGCGGGAGCGGACCGACCGACCACGGGAACGGTGGGGGGAAGGGGCGCGAGGGCGCGAACCGTCCAAGAGTACAGCGCCGCCGCAGCCCTTGCGCTGGGCGCGACAGCGGATGCACTTGGTGGGGCGGTGAGGCTTGAACTCACAACGCACCGGCCCGCGCACGAAACCAGCCTGGCAGCGGCCGCAGCGGGTAGAAGTCTGGAAGGGTGGACGGTCAGCAACAGCAGGGGAGATGGGGAGGGGGTAGTTCACCTTGATGCGCTCACCAGCGTACCGCTCGGTGTGCGTCGGGCGGCGATCCGACCGGTGGAACAAGGGGTCGCCGTCACTGTCTACCGCCTCCGACAGCGAGTCGTCGAGACCACTACCCGGCGAAGTCGACGAACGGCTGCGACGGCGGCGAGGGGCGGGCCGACCCTTTTTGGCGGTGCGACCGCGCCGGGGTTGAGGCGACTCGGTCGCGTGGGGAGACGAGAGGGGTGTGGGGGAGTGCGAGGCGCGGCGCTTCCCGGCGGCTTGGGACGGACGCTGGACGGTCGCAGTGGCGGTACGCGCGGCGAGGCGCTCCCCGCGGGCAGAAGGCGGCGGCGGGACCGGCCCCGGGAGCGGCAACACCACCTCCGCGCGGTTCGCGAGCACGCGACGAGCCTGCGTAAAGAGCGGGCAGAAGGAAGGGGCGAGGTTAGCGGGTGACGGCAGGGACCGCCGATACACGCACCTTGGGGCGGAGCCGGGTAACGGGAGGGTCGGCCACGGCGACGGTGCCCTCACGCGTCCCGGCGCCGACGAGGGGCGACGGCGTGGCAACGGTCTGAGCGGACCGCGGCACGGTCGCCTGGGGCGCTTCAGGGGCCTCCGCAGCCTCGTCGTCTTCGTTCGCCTCGTCGAGGAACAGGGGCGGGGGTCGCACGGCTTCTTCAAGCGCGTCGTACCGCGCGCGCGCCTCGGGGGAGAACGTCACCCCACGACCACGGGCGTCGTAGTAGGCACGCTAGGAAATCGCAAGTCAGAGTGGAAGGCGAGATCAGGAGGAGCAGACGTACCAGAAGCTGGCGCGCTTGCGGGCGCAGCAGCGCGAGTTGGGCCTCGGAGGTGGCGTCACGCGCCATGGGCCCGAGTAAGCCCAGCTGGAGATCCAGCATGGCGCGGGTAGCGGTGGCGTCGGCGACGGTGGCAGCGTCCATGGGGTGAGGAATCGGGGGAGCGGGAAGGCGAGCGAGCGAGGTGAGGGGAAGAGGGAAGAAGGGCGACGGCGACTTCGCCGCAGGCGCACGAACAATGGTGCGTGCGTGGGAGCGACCGGCCGCGTGGCCCGGCCAGAGCGCTGGTTTTGCCTCCGAGCGCCCACGATGCCGGGTCGATCCGCGATCTGATCAGCGATTGTTGATTTGATCCCGCGACGTACACCGGGCCGCGGCGGGACGACGCGCGCGGCAAAGCCGCGTGGCGACCACGTGCCCCCGTCGCGAGCGAAAGCTCTCAAGTCGTTGGCGCCCGTCCCTCCCTCGACGCGCGGCCCCTGCACACTGACGTCGCCTAACCAGGCAATGGGTCGCAGATCTAATAGTCCTATTGGGAGGCATTCAACGACGTACATGCAGATGCAAAATGACTACACTAACGCGGGCGCTTTCTTTCCCTCTACTCCTCGACGCCCCGACAACGCGACAAAGCTATGGTATGGCAGGGTCGTCGCGTGGGATGCGCCCCTGCTGGCTGACACGACCCCGATTCGCGCCTCCACCTCGGCGACCGCGGTGAACGTTCTGCCACCCCATCGGGACAGCGCGAAACGTCACGATCTCATCCAGAAACATAGTCGGGTTGCTGTGGATGTCGGCCAACAATTGAGTGGGGAGGTTCGACGCGAGGATCGCGCTTTCTATCGCAGTCCGGGCATGGATGCTGTCGATCGTGGTAGCCCACTGCAACGAGTCGCGAAGAAACGCCGCCGCGGCGGCCTCCAGCGACCCATCCGCCGAATCAAAAGCGTCAACGTAGGGACCCCAGCGACCGCGCGCACTCCGATCGTCGGGTCGCGCGACTCGAGCGATGGTAGCATAGACCGATTCCACGGTCGCCACCGTCTCGGTAGTGTGGGTGATAAGAGTGTCGGAGAGGGGATGCGCGAGGGTGCGCAGGAGGTCGGGAAGGGATACGCCAGTGGTCGAGTAGGCCAGGCGATGGACCTCGGACAAGAGGGCCTCCTCCCCGCCATTCAGGCGCTGGAGCGCGGACGCGCAAGCCTCCATCGTGGAAATAAACTCCGCGTGCACGGTCGCGTCAATGCCCGCGCCGCGACCAGTAGGATGAGCGGCCAGGCAGAGCTCGCCGAGGCTGCGGCGGTACTGGGGAACGGACGTGCGACCCGATTCGAACGCGGCCCACAGGGCACCCTCGCAAAGGCGGGCGAGCTGCCGAGCATGATCGCGATTGTTGGGAAAGGTGAAGCCAGCAATTGGGCGAACTGCGAACGTCGGATCGAGTGGAGCGGACGTCGGGGGCGCGATGTCGCTGATGAGAATACCACCCCACTCGGCGAAGGCAATACGCGACTCGGGGGACACGGTGAACAACGTCTCGAAGATCGGGCCCGCAATTGCCTGCACCAGGCGGAGGACGGACGGCTTCGCGCGGTATTGAAAACTTCGCCCTGGAACAACCCGACACCAGGATGAGCGGCGGTCGCGATAACAATGCGACGACGTACGTAGAGGGCGGCTACCTTGCGACCCCACTCTTCACGATCCGCGACCAGGGTCTCTACGGGGGCGGTCTCCAAGTCAATGGCAGGGGGCGCGAGGAGTAAGCCGACAAGGGCGAGTGCGCGCGATTCAAGGGCAAAGGTCGACGACATGTCAGACAATGGGTCGCAGGCACCAACAGCCCGCGTTTTGTACGCCGTCGGGCACTTGTCGCGACCCGATGCACCGCGGTTTGACCGGGGAATGCGCGTCTGGGGACAGGCGCAGATTTCAGTTGGGGGGAGGATGGCCAGTCGCGAGCGACGAGGAGAAAGATAGGGATTTCCTCGGCGACGGGTGACCAGCCCGCGCAGGGCACACAAGGAACAAGTGGCCAGAAGTGAGCGGGACAAGACAAAGTCGGAACCGACCACGCGCGACCGAATCCGCGACCCATCAGAATACTGTCGGAGACCTCGCGACGCTACGAGTTGCCTACGCAGCGGAACACGACGATCATTGCTATGAGACATTGGGGCCACAGTCCTGTGCGATTCACGGTGGCCGAAGAGACCATTTACAGAAGGGGTACACTACTCGCGACTGCTCGCGATGTCGCTATCACTATCGCTGCGATAATCCACTATCGCCCCGACATCGCCGACCACCACACGTTCCATCACAGCGGCATTACCTCCGACACCCCCGATGTCCACGGGATCGCCCTGCATCTGCTCGTCGGAGTCGAAACCGCCGGCATCGTCGTCAACCGAGCCGACACCATCACCGTCGGGCAAGGCGGGGAGACCCGACAATACACGATGGCGCACGAAGGTTACCAAGAGGTTGTTCGTGTAAAGGTCGGGTTCGGTCGGGGCGGCTGGGAAATGGCGCAGAACGTATGCCGCAGTCACTGCGTTCTCCAGGAAGAGTCGGGTTGCGTGCTCGAGGGAGAGGCAGGGGTCACGAACGATGGCTAACAGGTAGGGAGCGTCGGCCCAGAGGGCTTGCAGATTGGCGACGTTCTCCGTAGCCCCAGCGAGCTCCTCGACGGTCTCGCGGTACACGGCCTCGAAACGAGCTAAAAGGCGCGCACCCAGTCCGCCGAGGTTGCGACCGTACTGAGTGGGGGGCGAAATGGGCCAAGCGGTCGACTCGCGGGCGACGTAGTTGGGAAGGAAAGCGGTCCCACCACGCGAGTGGCGAATGGAGAGCGCGGAACATTCCAAGGCCTCTCGGAGGACGTACGCAACCCACGTCTGGTTGCCCAGGGGACGGTCATTGGGGATGGCGGCATGGAAAATGGCAAGCTCGCGCAAGTACGACGCAACCGAGCACCCGCGTTTGCGAAACACGACCCAAAAGTTCTCCTCAACCAGCGTCGCGGTCAGCCGGACCTTGGGGGCGTCAAGTAGGTCGACCCGATCAACAACGGAGGTCCACGGGTGCAGCTCGGTCGTAGGGAGCGGGGCGGGACGAAGAAAGCGCCCCGCCCACGAGCGGAAGCGATCCTCGACCTCGGGTACGAGGAGGATGGCGTTCTCGAGTATCGGCATGAGGATGCGCTCGGCGAGGGGGATGATCAGCCTGGGGTCGGAATCGGTGATGGATTCCTACAGCCGATGGGAGCGGACGGTTAGCGCGACAACGGGGCGGGAAAAGAGGGGAACCGTACGATGACAGCCAACACCTCCTGTGCCCAACGCTCGCGCGACTCGATCGCTTCGGCGGCTGCTGCGAGTGGGAAGTCCGCGCTGGGGGCCCGACCCAGGTGGTACAGCAAAAGAGTACCACGACGGTACGTGTGGGGAGACCAGGTCATGGTGGTGTGTGGGGGGTTTGGTTGGGTCGGACGGGTGGTGCGACGCTACCTGACGACTCATCGAGACGGCGCGAGTGAGCCTTTATCAGGAGGAGCCATCCGGGGATTTGCCGACTGAGGGCAGTCGGTAGCTCAGTTGGGGGGAGGATGATGGGACCCGCAGCGCTACAGGCACCGATACGGACCAATCACACCGCTACACCAAGACACACACCCCCGAGACGCCCCACTGGCGTCGCGGCACCGGCACGACCACGGGACAGCACAACGCGAGCGAGCGTCTGGAGAGGAGACGGAGAGCCCGAGGTAGGGAGTCGGAACGGTCGGGCGCGGAACTTGGTAGGACGCGTAGGAGCGCAGACGCGTGGGAAGAGCTGACGAAGCAGCGGTATATAGACGCGATTCGACTTGTTGTAGACACACTTTTGGACCTTGGGCCTACACCCGAGACTACACCTTTCATTCCTGCTTCACAGAGAGCATCGCACGACGCGACACCGCCAGACCAGCCCGACACGATGCCTTAAACCAGGACGCCGTAGCGACATCCGGGTCGCGCCACCTTTGCGATACCACGGGCTATGCTGCCCCGACTCAACCACAGACTGGAGTGATACAGTGTGGTAGGTTTTATGACTGACGTTTATGTTCTAGGATAGCGACTCGGACGGTACAAGCGCGGGGACACAGGTCGGACGGTCGGACGGCAAGGGCGACTCCGCAACTGGGACGGGCCGGCGGCGACAGATGGGAGGGTCGCACCGAATAGTGTGAGAGGAGACGCAACGTGCGACGGTCGGACGGGAGCGGAGAGAGAGAGAGAGAGGGAGAGGGCCGCAGGACGAGGGCAGGACCCGCGGGGTCCTGGGTGGTTTGTTCGGGGCACGGTCGCGATCTTGGGTTTCTTCCTCCGACCCACTACCTCTTGGGCCAGCGGTTGGCTGCTCGCTCCCTCCATTTCTATCGACGTTCCCGGGGCCTCCCCCAGGGTTCATCTCATCAGCGGCGCACGAGCCACTTGGTCATCTGCGGATAGACGTCCTTGTGGTTTGTCGATCGGTAAGCGTCCTTCGCGTAGTCGATATGGAGTCGTTCGGTGGCCTCGGTGTTGGTATTGTCCGTTGTTCTAATAAGCTTGATGGAGTCGACATAGTGCGCGAGTGCGTGGAGCTTGGGGAGGTTGAAGCCTTCTCGTATGCCGAGAGCCTCGAAGATATGTTTGCTGGCATGGAAGCGCTTCAGAGCCTTCTCGAGGTACTTTAGAGTAGCGTCGCTGTGCGATGGATATTGCGCGAGATAGAGGAAATCGAGGAGAGCGCGGGCCGTGCGGATGACGTCGGTGACGGGCGTTCGGGCGGGAAGATCCAGGTCGATGATAAGGCCGAGTAGAATGCGACAGATATCCTTATGTTCTTGCCCGGATACGCGCGACAAGATAGAGATTCCGTTCTTGAAGAGGCGGACATTGTGATTGGGAGGGAGTCGTGCACAGCGCGCATCAATCTCGGCAGCTCCAAAGGCATCAGTAAGCCAGCCCAGGAGGTGTTTCACCATGCCCTGATAGAGTTGATGGAGGACGTCGGGCGTGATCGCAACAAAGACATTGGAGTAGGGAAGATCTGCCCAGAACGGATGATACACCGGTTTGATCCCAGCTTCTTGGCAGGCCGCGATGTATGCCTCTGGCCCGCGGTCAATAACGGATAGCGCCTCGCGCGCTGCAGCTATGCTCCGAGGGGATGGCAGAGAGGGTGTATGGTCCCCTAGCGCATCAGGATAAACGACGCACTTGGGGCACTCGCCGGACTTGACGCATGCGACGAGCACCTGTTCAGGGTAATCTCCGATGAAAACGGCAAAGATCGGATGACAGCGCCGAACGACGCCGTCTCCGCTCGCCATTTCAACGCCGTGCAGACCAGGTGAGATGGTGGGCGACACGATCTTTCGAACGCACGCATGGAAGAGGTTGGCAACAGCGCGGCGGCGCGTGTCCTGATTTTTGATGCTCGTCAGACGGGCGGTCGGAAGGTAGCCAATCAAGATCTGAGCCTGCTTTGACGGCTTCCTGCGATTCTCCTTCGAGATGTTGCCTATGGTAAGGTACAACGGGTACGCGGAGTTGTTCCGAAAGTTGGTGACGAGGGTCTTGTCAGAGGACAAGATAAGGGGGACAACGGTTGCGCCTGGCGTCTTGTCTTCGAGCAAGGTCTGTGCGCGGAGCATGAGCTACACGTTGCTGTCAATTGCTGTGCCACGCACCTGTATGTGCCACCACCACTTCCCAGTATTCATTTGGCCGTACACGCGAGTCCTCGGCCGCGCAGCCTCATCCGCGGGCTCAGCAGCGTCGTCGGCATAGTGACATTCGGGGGTGAAGGCCATGGTCTGTAGGAACTCGGAGTTGCTATAGAGGTGGCGGACGCATTGCATGATGTCGCGGTAGAACAGCTCGTATGTCTCGCCGTCGACAGTGATCTCGTCGCACTTGAACGCGGGGATGCTAGGCATGCTTGAATCGATGATGGCATTCAGCGCCTTCAAGGAATTGAATGACAGGTTGAGTCGCTCGCGAACCTAGAGCGGGAATGTAAGCGCTGCTCTGCATGCACGTGGGGCGCTCAGTAAAACGTACTTCGTCGATCTGAAGGAGCTCCGTGAAGGCTGTGGACGTGGGGCCTCGCATCTTCGCCCAGCGCGCGATCTCCCACTCCAGTTTGGAGTGGAATGGTGCCCAGACGTTCGCTGCGGGATTGTCGCCGGCGTCGAGGGTGTCGCGGTATGCCTCGAACGTTGAGCGCGTGTCAACCTGTGGGATAGTCTCGCCTGCTCGGCCTCCAAAGTGAACCACCGTGGACGGCTCATGGAGGGCCTCCTCGTCGTCTCGCCGCTGCTCGTCCTCCATGCGACGGGCCTCTTCTTCGCCGACTGCAGGAAACTCGTAGGCGTCGTCCATTGGAGCGTCTGGGCGCAACTGGTCCGCGCGCGGCCGATCCTCATGCATGGCAGCAATGTCGTGCTCTTCACCGCCAGGGCCGCCTTCTTCGTCGTCGCTATCGTCCTCTTCTTGCTCGTTTGCGCCCTGGGAGGCTGTGGCGTCGACACCCTGCTCGTCTTCATCGCCCCAGACAAGCTCCTCGGGATCAAGGTCGGCTCTCCACGCGTCGATGGGTAGGTCACAATCTGAGGGGCCGTCAGCAAGGAAATAAAGGTCATGAAAGAATGGCCGCGTACCTGAAGCCCCATCGTCCCACTCACTATTGGATATGGTGGCGTCAGTCTTGAACCACGCGGGCGGTTCGTCTTGGGGAATGGGGAGCCGATTGTGCGACCGGAGGAGAGCGGACGGGAGCGACGCCGATCCGCCTGCGTCGTTGGCGTCCGAGAGGCGCTGCGTGCGGTACTCGACACATCGTGGAGTTGACGTGCGGCGCAAGTGTTTGGTGAGGGCTGATGGCTGAAACCACTGGCCACATCCGTGGCACAGCTCATGGCCAGCGTGGCGTTGTGAAGATGGGCCAGCGCGACTTGACATGGTGGCGCGGGGAAGGCGGTAGGAAGGGAGGAGAGGGTCTTCAGACTTGTGCACTGCAGGCCCGGTTGATTTGAAACCCGTAGTATGGCCGCCGATCCGTGATACCGCGCGTGGATACGACGGGTCCGGCGGGTAGGTCCGCGGAAAAATACCTATAAAAATTTGCTGCATCAGTAATGGCGGCCGATCGTTGCCATCTCCCGCCCACTTACCCAGCAGCCCATACCGCCCGCTCGCAGGCCACTTCTCATGACCAGGACGCGCAAGAGCCAGAGGGTCGTTAGCGATGATGACGAGGAGAACCAGCCCGCGGAGAACAGCGAAGGCGCCCCGGGGAAAAAGCAGAAGGCGCAACACAAGCCAGCCAGCCTAGAGTCCGACGGGGGCGAAGAGCACGAGTCCATGCCCAGTGAGTTCCGAGGCCGTGACTGCTGGTCTGTGTTGACCGCTGTCCCATAGAAACACGCAGGTCCGCACGTCAGAAGGCAGGAAAATCGACAAAACGTTGCGTCGCTTACCTTTCTGTCAATTCCTGACCTCACTGGTACGCGCAGCGCCGCGCGCTGGCGGTGGGACCGACAACGTGGTCCCTGAGTTGCGCAAGCGAGCCGCGTCCGCCGCCGAGCCGCCGTCAACGAAGGCAGCTAAGAAAGCTAAGAAAGCTAAGAAGACGCCCGGTGAGCACAACCGTGAAGCTCACCTGTAAGTGTGCGCACTGACAAGCGGCTTCTGGATGACTGTAGTGGATGCCAACTCACAGCCTTCTTTGCAAGGCGTCAGCTCGGCTGCTGGCGAGTCGGCTCAGGCTGTTGCCTCGGCACCCTTGGTACATGGAAATGGTGAGTACACAGCCCGCAAATCGAACGCGTACTGATGCTGGTTGTCCATTGCTTCACGACCCCTCACAGACTCGTCTACCGTGCACAAGTCCAAACCCACCGCATCCGCCCAGTCCTTCGCGCGTGACGACCTGTTTGGCGAGAGGTCTGAGGACGACTCGGAAGGTACTGACCAGGAGCCTGAGAAAGACGAGCAATGGGTGCCGGATGATGAACCGGAGGGCACAGGTGGCGAGGGCGCGAGCAAAGGGGCCAGGACTATCAACGCACAATTCAAGAAGGCGGTCAGTCCTCTTTCTCGCGTCGACTTCGCTGTTTGAGGCACTCATGCATGCGTGGGACCGGAGGTTCCACAATGGGATTCCACAGACGCCGAACCCGTGACGCTCGACGCTGAACAGCGCGAGTTAATGAGTGCTGTGGACAAGTACCTCAACTTCACCGACCTTGACGACCCTGCCCCCGCGCCGGATCGGACCACGAGCGTTCGATCCTCAGCTCCGCGTTCCAAGGCCACATCTATATCGGCGCGCTCAAAGGGCAAAGGCGCCGCTGTGCCGCAGACCGCCACTCTCAGCAACAGCCGTGTCGGCGTCGCACCTGAGGCACGTCCCTTTTCTTCTTTCATTCTGCTCGTACATTCACATAGGAGCTACAGCAGGGTCCTATTTTTTCTAAGACACTGGCGAGTAAAGTACGTGGCACGCTGTCAGTCGATGGCGCGCATGACTGAGAGACGCTCGGGTGCACTGGGCTACAGCCACGCAACAACGACGGCCATGCGGGCGCGCCGCGCGTCGTCGAGGTATCGGACGGCTCGGAAGACGAAGGCCAGGCTAATTCCAATGGGGGGCGTTCCAGTGACGGACAGGTGCGTGGCCATGCGCTTGAGGGCCGCCAGTTACTGATGAATCCTAGCCTCGGGCTTCCCATGTCCGCCTGTCGCCCTCTGTCGACACGTCCCCGGCGGCTCTCGAGGTCGAGGAGTCACTCCACGTCGACGCGCGCGGGATCCAGAGCAAGGCCAACACGCCTGGCACGGGCGCATCGGCGGACCGCGGTGGCAAGTGGCCTGCGTGGACGAACGTCGTGCCCCCAGAAAAGGGCCGCCGTATGACCACTTGGGGTTAATGGGCCAATGCACGCATGGCAGTACAATTACTCTTAATCATTTAGGGGGGAGGGGGGCTTGGCCATCCAACATACAACCCATCCAACATACAACTGACTGCCTGGTATGGTTATGTTGTTTTGAATATGTTGCAGATATAATACTTGGGGTTAATGGCTCTGGCTCTGCTTGCAGGAAAGTGACTCTATGATGTATTGGAATGTCAGGACAAAGTTGTGGTGTTGGGCACCCACATGTAGTAGGGTGGTAATGTCACATGTGTCCGAAACCAGATCCCTACTAGAGCACCAAAGAGGATATTGTAATGTGTGTGAGCAAGTGTCAGGATCCCAAAGACGAACAGAGTGTTTCATATGTGCGTGGGGTGTGTGATTGGAGGTGATGATCGGAATGTGCAAGCGTTTGGAAAATTATCAACGGGAGTCCAGACGTAAGAACACATGATGCAAGTAACTGTGAGTGATCAGACACTGTGTGTATGACCATTAAAGATGAAGAGACCAGTGAGGGGCAGTGCAAGCACATGGGGAATGGTCTGTACTGTCAAGAAGTGTGGGAGAGGTGTCCTACAGTGTGGGACAAGACAATATGAATATAATTGAACACAATGGAGACGCAGCGAACAATAGAATGCGCTCCGATATGGGATAGGTTGTAAGCAAGTGCTGCGATGTTGGAACACTGCAATTGTTCAGAGGAATGTACTGGAATGGTGTGTGCAACGGTCAGAGCAGTGGAGCAATAATTGGAGCACTGGCGCAATCACAGAACAATCTAGATCAGAGAAATGTGGTGTAAGCTCAAGAGCTAAGCTGGACAATGGATGGAGGATAATGGCGCAAACTATAGAGGTACCCGGCAGTCACAGAGTTATTGGAGCGGTGTGGCGAACATGTTCTAACAACAATCTCGACAATAAAAATGTCATATGAAATCCCGCCAAGTTGTGACAGCTGTGAGAGGATGCTATGCTCGAGGTCATGTGGATGCGGTTGAAACAATGTGCGAGTGGTCGGATGACTGTGTGTGGGGTGTGCAACTGAGTTGATGGTCTGAGTGTGGTGTCCAAGGTATGATTCCGATCGCCCAAATGCCCTGCGAGACTCCAACGGTCAGAACTCTGGCTTCAATCTTGCAAGAATTCAGAGAGACTATATCGGGTGGTTGGAGCTCATGTGTGCGACTCTCCAACCTCCAGAATTGCATGACTGTTAACTTGTCAAAAGTGCGAAAATTGGTGAAGAATTGCATCGGAGCGCGGAGTGAGGCTTATCATTGGTCACATGCTGGAGACCGCCGTGCGGCGGAAACACTCAAAGACAAGAATCAGGCGACGCAGATAGGAACCAAGTCGGGATTGCTAGGAAGCAGAGGAGGTGTGGGTACAGGAGAGGCAGTTGTAGATGAGGAGAGAGAGAGCAGAGCGAACACAACGCGACTGTGACGTGGCAGCGGGGCGGCGATTGCCGGGGCGCGCTGGTGCGTAAGTACGGGGACGAGAATATATACTATGTACGAGTCCGATGAGAGAGAAAAGAGAAAGGAAAAATGTATGTAGTAAGCTGTAGGCTTACACATGCCCGCGCTTGGTAGACCTGGGTCTACACACAGGTGGTAAATACGCACCAGAGATACATCACAAGTCCTTCAGACTCCAGCACCATGACCATTGTGTGTGCATTGGTTGTAGCTTTCCGACAATATATAATATGTGTGCATTGTATCAGGGAAAAGGCAAGAATCTGATAGAAAGAGCAAAATGTTTTGTAAGGCACAAGGAGGTAGAAGGTTGATACAAGCTATACACAACTATTATAGATATGCAGCCTTGTAGTCTAGTGGTTGACGCTCTTAGCCTATATTATGTAAGTTATGAACCATGTGCTGTGGGTTCAATTCCCACTGTGTGTGGATTTTTAGTAATGAAACAGTTGGGCCCGGGTATTGTAGTAGCCGGAGTAGAGAAAAATGACATAGTAAACCGGATCAATTGGCGGTTTGCCCTCGAAAACTACGTCATCTTTCTCTGCACCATGCGTGGGAACTTTTTACCAAAAACGGAAACTGTAGGGCCTCCTATTCTCATCACAGAACAATTCGAATCATATGCATATCTGTGCTATTTAGCTTGCAAAACACAAAATACTCACAGACACGAGTGTCTTTTGAGATGCAAAGGTGTGAAAAAGCATTGGGCAGAAGCTACTTAGGTAAGAATTACTCAATTAGGCAGGTGGGACGACGCGACTTGACCGTGGGATATAATTTCCTTTGGTAACGATCCAAACACACATTTTTTGGCCTGACTGGTTAGAGAAAAGAACGATTAAGAGTAATCGTAATGGGCGACCAGACTGAGCAGGTCCAGGCGGTTCTGAAGCGCACATGTGCTAAGGAGGTGCCAAGGATCATGTGTTTCCGCAACACCTACCCATCGGACGGCGCGCGCACCTTCTACCTCATCGACGGTCTCAAAAATGCGGCGCGGGCGCTCGGCTATAGCGACATCTTGGCGAGGCTCGAGCAGGAGCCGGCATATCACGAGCTCCTCATCAAAATCGTACGTGCACTCGTTTGGGTCGCCTGCACTGTAACTGATTGGTGACGGAGCGACCACCAGCCAGAGGCCCGTATATCCATTTTCCGCGGGGATGTCAAGCGCAGCGCCGACGATACCGTGAAGCGCGCGTACCACCTCAACCGCATCCCGGACTCCGTGTACGTCAAGAGCATGAAGCGCGTGCTGACCGAAGGATTGAACGGCCGGCTGTACGTCTTCCCCGCCGACATATCTGTAAGCACAGATCCGCTACTCCATTGCGTCCCTCTTCAATTAACTTGCCTACGCTATGTATGTCTAGAAGATGACATTCGACACAAGCAGTCCATTCTGCCACAAAGCGATCACTGACATCCTACACGACAAATTCTTCGGCGCGCGCGCGGTGCACCGGTTCCCTACCGCCGATTACAAGGCGGTATCCCCGAAAGGCGACACTCCAGTCATCCCGCCGGTTATGCTGGCGCTCGTCGCTACCATAGTATACCTCTTTAACTACCCTGACATTTTGCCACGGTCCTGACCGCCTGATTTCACAGATTGATGCTGGTCTTGTTTCACACTCGCTGTCACCAGGCCCTGCCACCAAGGTCGACTTCCATGCCGACAAGTTCAAGGTCGTGTACGAAGAACACATCCACCGCCTTCGGAGGCTCAAAAAAAGGAGCGAGAACGGTTTCTGGGGCCTGCTGGGGCTCCTGTACTCGAAAGCGTCGTGAGCATTACGACTCTGTGGTGTGGCTCCGAGTCTCGCCCCTCTGACTGCACCTGATATCTTAGGAAGGGGTCTGTCGACCCAGACTCCCTTGAGCCACCGCTTGAAAGCGACGGGGACGACAACGATGATGACGACGATGACGACGTCGTTGACAATGACGGTTTCGCAGCAAATTTCGCGCGGTGATTCAACGGTGCTGGGGGTGCGTTTCGCATCATATTGTTGCTCATATGCGTCTAATTATGCTCTTATTTCAGGGCCCTTCAATGACCTGTAGTACTTATTATGTCCTACTGCGTGTCTTATTTATGTCTCATATGTGTCTAATAAGATGTCCTGCATTCGTGCATATCTACCATGTGCTTTCAGTAAGGCTCAAATAAGATGCTACTTAAGATACTACTTAGCAACAAATATGACTTGCCCAACCTTAGCTAAGTCTAATGCAAAGAAGGTCTTATGAGACCTAATTATCCACAAATAAGCACAGTATAGGTTTCCAGATCTGAGCAAGGCGAGGGGGCTTTCAGCGACTGGGAGCTTGGGCTTAGCGAGATGAACGCCCTCCTCCACGACACCCCGTCCTTCCTCGACGACAACGCATATCGCCGCAGGGTCTCCGCGGGGCTCAACCTCGCGCTCGGCGCTGCCGTTGCGGACAAGAATCTGTCCGCCACCCTTGATCTCCATGACTGGGTCGACAAGGTTGTGGCCCTCGACGAGAAGCGGCTCCGCGAAGCCGAGCAGATCAACGCGGCCGTCGCCCGCCTCGCGCGTGCCCGCAAGGACACGCCTGCGGTCGCCACCGCAAAGGGCTCGATCGCCCCGCCGCGCACGAGTTCCGGGCAACCGGCCTCACGCGCGGTGCTGCCGAAGCTGACAGACCTGGAGCGCAAACTCCTCGCTAGCCACGAGGGGTGCTTCAAGTGTCGTCGGTTCTACGCAGGGCATCGGTCCGTCGACTGTAAAGCTGGTTTCCCCGTGGCGGACGGGTACAAACCGCTTACAGAGGTGATGGCCAAGGCCTTGGGGAAGGCAAAGACAAAGCCCTCGGGTTTTGTTGCTGCCGTCTTCCCCACCACCGACTTGTCCACCTCCGGCGTCATCGGCGCCGGCTCAGACAGCGAAGAGGATGAGTTGTACGTCATCAATTCAATCTCTTCCTTCCCTCCACGCCCCGAGTCGCCTCCTCCACCTTCTGTCTTCTCGGAGGACCCGATGCATTGGCAATGCGTGGCTCACGGCCCACGCCGCCTCAACGGCAAAGGTTCCGAACGCGCCCTCGCCGCACTTATTGACGACGGCTCCCAGGTAGTCCTCATTCGCAACAGCCTCGCCGCCGCTCTCGGCCTTCGTCGCCACGCTCTTCACAAGCCACTCCCCCTGGGCGTTGCGTTTAGTGCAGGAGGAGAACGGACTTTTTCATCAGACTCATCTTCTGTCATTGCAACCCATTGGGTCAAACTCGCCTTGTCTTCCCCCGACTACCGTTACCGCTCGTGTTCCGTTCGCGCCATCATTGCGCCCGACTCTATGTGTATGCCTGTCATCCTTGGCCTTCCTTTCCTCACTGTCAATCGCATTGTTGTTGATCACGAGCTCCGCACCTGTGTGTCGAAGGATTTCGACTACAACATGCTACACGACTACGACGACAACGAGCCGCCGCCGCATCCTCCCACCCCTGTCACGCCCACGCCCGAACACGTTCGCTCTGTGCGCGCGTGCGTATTGGAGGAGCTTGGGGCACGTCTCATGTCGCAACGAGCAGAGTGCGAGCGGCGCGCGGAGGTTGTGCAGCCAACCAACGTCGTCGCCACAATTGCTCAGCGTATTGCGGCCATTGCCCATGCTGAGCAACTCCGCGAGCTTGACCAACGCATGAAGGATGAGTTTTCGGACCGCTTCCCGTCAGATATTCCACATCTCGACGAGCTCCTGACTTCCGTGTACCACCGCATCCATCCGTCTCAAGGACGCCTCCAAGACCATCGTGACACGCTCTTATAATTGCCCTCGCAAATATCGCGACACCTAGAGGACCTTGCTCGACCAACACCTGTCTGCTGGCCGGATCCGTCCCTCGTGCAGCCCTCACGTGTCCCCTGCGTTTATCATACCTAAGGCGGACCCGACAGTCCTGCCTCATTGGGTGAACGACTACCGCGCGCTCAACGAGAACACCGTCCCCGACTCGCACCCTCTCCCGCGCGTCGACAACATCCTCGCCGACTGCGCGAAAGGAAAGGTCTGGGGTAAAATGGACATGACCAATTCCTTCTTCCAAACCCGTGTGCACCCTGACGACATTCACCTCACGGCGGTGATGACCCCGTTTGGCCTGTACGAGTGGACGGTCATGCCTATGGGTGGTCGCAACGCCCCCGGCACCCACCAGCGACGCATGACCGCCGCGCTGTGTATGCATATCGGCAAGATCTGCCACGTTTACCTTGACGACATCATTATCTGGTCATAATCAGTCGCCGAGCACGTACGCAACGTCAGGACTGTCCTCTCCGCTCTTTGTGATGCACACCTTTACTGCTCGCTGAAGAAGACTGACCTCTTCACCGAGTCGGTTCACTTTCTGGGCCACGAGATCTCCCGGCGAGGGATTGAAGCGGACCCCACGAAGGTCGACCGCATCTCCAATTGGCCGGTGCCGCGCAACGCGACCGAGGTTCGAGCCTTTCTGGGGTTGGTGCGTTACATCTCCGCGTTCCTTCCCCAGCTGGCCGAACACACGCGCGTCTTGACACCGCTCACGACACTCGAAGCGCAGCATGAGTGGCCGGGGTGGCTCCCCGTCCACCAAGCTGCCTTCCAGCAGGTCAAGTCTCTGGTCCTCAGTCGTGAGTGCCTAACAACCATCGACCACCAGAATCCGGGTGACAACCGGATCTGGGTGACCACAGACGCCAGCGATTTCCGTACGGGCGCGGTCCTTTCGTGGGGCCCAACCTGGGAGTCCGCTCGGCCCGTTGCCTTCGACTCGATGCAGTTGAAGGGCGCTCAGCGGAACTATCCAGTCCACGAGAAGGAACTATTGGCAATAGTCTGTTCTCTTCAGAAGTGGCGCGTCGATCTTCTCGGGTCCCAGTTTGTCGTGCGCACTGACCATCGCACGTTGGAGTACTTCAACCAGCAGAAGGATCTCTCCCGTCGTCAATGTCGCTGGCAGGAGTACATGGCTCAAAACGTTTTCACCATCGAGTACGTCCCCGGCGCTGACAACACCGTTGCCTGATGCACTCTCCCGCTTGCCTGTCCCCGACGACGCCTCGCCAGTATCTGTGTTTGCGGCCGCTGTCTGCCTTTCAGGCGCCGCGCCCTCCTCTGCTGTCCCTTGTACGGCCTCGGTTGTCTTCCAGGTCTCTCAGGATCACGCGCTGCTCGACGCCATCCGCCTCGGTTACCCTGACGATGCCTTCTGTGCGCGACTGCTTCGCAATCTGGACAGCATGCCTGGCGCTGAGCTGCGCGACGGCCTTCTCTTTCTCGGGACCCGTCTAGTCCTTCCCCGCGTCCCAGCCCTGCGCGAAACTTTCTTCCAACTGGCGCACGACTCACTGGGACATTTCGGCACTGATAAATCTTACGCTGCGCTCCGCGAGTCCTACTATTGGCCGGGCATGCACCGTGATCTCGACCAGGGGTATATCTTGTCTTGCGCCGAGTGCCAGCGAAACAAGACACTCTCCTCCAGGCCCGCCGGTCCGCTGCACCCTCTCGCCGTGCCCGATGCTTGTGGCGATAGCGTCGCTATCAACTTCATCGGCCCTCTTCCGCCCGACTCTGGCTTTGACTGCATCGTGTCCATGACAGACCGCGCTGGCGCAGACGTCCGACTGGTACCTGTCAAGTCGACGATCTCTGCTGAACAGTTTGCCGCGGTATTCTTCGAGCACTGGTTCTGTGAGAATGGCCTGCAGCTCGAAATTGTCTCGGACCGCGACAAGCTGTTTGTTTCGCGCTTCTGGAAGGCGCTCCACCGTCTGACCGGCATCAAGCTCAAGATGTCTTCCGCCTTCCATCCTCAGACTGATGGTGCCAGCGAACGGACGAACAAAACGGTAAACCAGTGCCTGTGTTTCCACGTCGACCGCCAGCAACGCGGATGGGTGCGCGCCCTTCCACGTGTGCGCTTCGATATCATGAACACGGTGAACGCGTCGACCGGCTTCTCGCCGTTCCAGCTGCGAATGGGCCGTCAGCCTCACCTGATCCCGCCCATCGTGTCCACGGACGTTGACAACCCCGGTCGCGAATTTGGCGTCGATGCTGACCGCGCGGCAGCACTGCTCACGCAAATCGCCGCCGATTTTGCTGAATCGCAGGACAATCTCACGGCCGCCAAACTACAGCAAGCGGACAGTGCAAACCAGCACCGCGGCCCTGAACGGCCGTATGCCGTCGGCGACCGCGTCCTGCTCTCCACGCTCCACCGCCGCCGCGATTTCAAAGCCCAAGACCCTTCTCGTGTCGCCCAAATTCATGCCTCGGTACGACGGCCCGTACAAAGTCCTCATAGCTTTCCCTGAACGCAGTGTCTATACGCTCGACTTGCCGTCAACCGACAAGACCTTCCCCACATTCCACGCCAGTCTTCTTCGCCCGTTCGTCAACAACGACGCTTCCACCGCCCCCTCTCGCTCCCTGGCGCTGCCCGGTCCCGTCGTCACCACCCACGGCGCTGAGGAGTGGGAAATCGAGAACTGATTTTTAGGAGTCCAGTGATACCAAGATTGTCCTGATTGAATAAAAATTGGCCAAGATATGGTCTGCTCTGAACCCGTGGGAATAATATACCATCTTTGGTCCTACCTCGGGTATTTACGGCCATCCAGGTGTCGCACTTTCACAAGTGCAACACCTGGATGGCCGTAAACACCCGGGTGGCCATTCCTATGCCCATATATGGTAACTCAAATGGCAACACATACATGCTTCAAAGGATCTTCTACATTGTCATAGGCTATTCTATGAGGTCCCTTCATATCCTAGTCCCCAGGTCCCAGATAGGGTACATTTCGAGTACCGTGGGAAAGTACTACCAAAAATAGTAAGTATGAACACTTGCTTTGTCAACTTAGATCACTCAAAATCATGCTCATATCTGTACTCATTGGCCCAGAAATTGCAAAATACTGGCGTAAACGCGACACTTTTGATGGTTCATACATGCAAGAGACCTAGGAATCAAAGCTGACTGAGATATACCATATTAGGCAGGTGTCACGACGCGACTTGACCGTGGGAGCCAACTTCCTAGAGCGACTTATAAAAATGTGCGACAAAAAACCTGACCTGTGAATTAAATAAACAATTATAGTAATCGTAACAAATAGTTCTGAGTCGCTAGAAGACAGAATAACAAGTTACTATTCCCCCTCGTACTCAGGATCTCGAAAGAGCTTCTGAAGTGGTCTGACTTCACCACACCCCGTCGCTCTAGCTCTTAGACGCACGAACTTTGACACCAATACCATGCCGCAATATCAATACCAATATCAATACCACGACCCTCGACAAATCCCCTCTCATCCTTCGAAATCTCCCTACGTCTCACCACTCTCTCCCTCGACACCCCGCACCTTCAACGCAGAGATCAGGCCTATATACGCCCCTCTGTTCCTTCGTCACCGCCTCGTACTTCGTCCCTCTCATCTTCAATATATTCCCCCGACCTTTGCCACCGCTGCGTAACTCCCCTTCGACTCCTGTAATAGTCCTCGCCTCCCCTCCGACATTCCTAGCTTCCTTGACACATTCTTGGGAGCTCGCCCCTCGCGTCTCCAGCACTGCATCATTTCAGTGATCAGTGCCGTGTCTAGCCCGCGCACTATTGTCCTCTCCCCCAGCCTCTCGTGCCCTCCGATCCAAGTTCTAGTCAACGTGTCCCACTTGTACACCGAGCAGGATTTGCTGTGCGTAGTCTCGGGACCCTGACTGCACTCCCTCAAATTGATACGTCCACTACTGCGCTCTGAGGATTAGATATCAGTATATATACGCCTCACTACCAGTTGGACGCCCATCAGCAATAGTCTGGCAGGACTTGTATGAGCAGCGGCCTTGGGTATCCGCGATCAGATACAGGTATGGGCCAGTTCTGAAAATCCTGGATGCCTCGTCTGACCACTTTGGGCACAAGTGTGTCAGGTTCTGCCAGGTCTGCGTCCATCACGTCATAGACGTGTTCATCAGTGAGCCAGTCCGTCACTTCATATCCGTCACCCATGAATAATGCAGTAAACCGCTTGTGTGGTTCGCGCCCAGCGCGCAGCGCGCAGCGCTTCATCTGGGTCGTAGTACTGCTGGAATAGCTCGCAGATGAAACACGCAGTGGCCTTAGTGCTTGACGTCTCGAGTTCTGGCCCGTCCGGCTCCGGCAATGGATATCCCGTGATGTTCACAGGGTTCACAGCAATGTCAACCCCGCGGGCTCTGTCGGCTAATTTATTGACATCCGCAAGCCACACGCTGCCTGTGTGGACGCCTTTCGCGCCTCTTGGGCTCGAGCGGTCTGACGCTTAGGACAATTGTGTGCCTCATGACCGCTCTCTTTACAATTGAAGCACTTCCATTCAGCGCGCAGCTGATCCTGCTTCTCACGCGATAGCCTTGGCCGCTCCCAGCGGTTCTCAGTTTGCGGCCGCGGCACTGAGCGCCACCTCCCTTCGCAACAGTCGGTGGGTGTTCGCTCTTGAGGCTTATCCTTGGGCTTACTCTCACTGCGTCCAGCAGTTGGCTTCATATGGTTCACCTCGGGACCGCTCGCGCGGTCGCGAATTGTCCCCAGCGTCGACCGCTGACTAAATAAGTACCTCCACGATCGGCATTCTCTGCTTTCAGAGACTCATGTGCCGCTTCACTACGTGATGCGTGCTTCACTAGCCTGGGAAGCAGGGTGCTCTCAGGGTTAAGTCCCTTCTCAATGAGAGCAAACCGTATATACTGATGGACACCTTTTCAGAATATCTGCACGAGCTGCTGATGTGTGACATCAGGGAACCGTGTCGCAAGCGATTCGAGATCACGCACGAAATTGCAGACATTGTCTTTGCCCTGTACCGACGACATAAGCTGCTCGCACAGACGACGCTTGAAATCCTGCAGGAAACAGTAGTCGAATAGACCCTCATAGATAAGCTGGATAGTCCATTCTTCCCGTCGCTTCGCGACATGCTTCATGAAGAACTGACTCGCTGTCCCTGGCAGGAAATTCTTAATCAACTTGACCGCAAGCTGGTCATTGAGCTCATACAGCTCAGTCCAAGTCTCAAATTCATAGCAGAATTGGTCCAACGTGTCCAGGTCTGGAGTACCTTCATACGTCGCTGGTGTCTTGACTTGTATTCCTTTCAGCGCCGTCTTCGCCTTACGCACTCGTCGTTTGGCCTCTTTCTTGGCCTTGCGGCTCTTCTTCTTTTTCCGATGGCCCCCGCTCGAGCCGCTAGAGCTCTACGAGTCCAACGATGAAGATGAAGGCGGTGGCGTCCTGTCCCCAGGTGCGGGACTCGAAGCTCGACTGCTATCCGATTCTGTTGGCCCGTTGTAACTGCTGTCATCAGACGAACTGTCGTCCTCCGAGACTACACTCAATCTTTGTCCGAACGTCTGCCTCGCAGGCGGTTTACGGAACCAAGTACCATCCGGCACCTGTGACTCTTCGCGGACATACTTGTTCGCTGGTCACTGGTTAAAGCGAGGCACCGAATCTTGCGGTTGCGGCGGTGTCGCCGTAGGCGCCTTCGAGAAGTCGCATATGAACAAAAGGTATTCTGGTCCACGCTCCTGCGGATCCACTTTCTTACCCTTTCGCTTTTTAGTGCGGTACAGATTGGTACTCGTGTTAGACCTGGGCTCAGATTTCGCCGACTTGGTCGCCTTGGATTTGGAACCAGCGGCGCGCAATGCAAGGGACGAACCAGCAGGGGGTTCTTCGACCTTGACTTCAACAATCACCGCCATTGACTGCAGCCTCGAGCGCTGTATGGCCTCCTCAAGCTGTGCTTCCTCCTCCGAGTCACTCCAAGCCATGTCTCCTGAATCAAGCGTGGCATCAGTGCCGCTATCGGACGCAGCGGACAGGTCTGACGCACTTAACGAGCTCAAGTCGGGCTCGACTTCCTCAATTTTAACTTGAGTTTCAGTAGCAGGCAGTATCCAGGAACGCAAGATTGTACCCAGCGTGTCCTTGTCCAACGACAAGTCAAACCACGATTGGAAGAACTGTGAATTATCAAGGTTGTTTATATTGACAGTATTAACCTTGTACTGTGGTACACGACGCGAGCGCGCGACACTGACTTTAGTTCCGAAGTTGCGCTCGTAGCGCTCGACTTCCTCGACCTGCTCCGACGCAGCATTGGTCTCGACGTCGGTGCTCTGCGCATCGGTGTCCATTGTCGTCGTGGGCGCGGGGACATCTCCCTCGCCGCCCTTCTCGTGCGCTCCGGTGTCGCCTACCTGCGTAGGTACAATTCAACGGGCGCGGCGCGTTTGCGCGCAGGCTGCATAGCCTCGCGTGAGGCCGACACGGGCTTGTTCCGGCTCTGAGTGCCCAAGCCCGGCGCCGGCTTAGGTAACGCCGGGCACCTTGTGCTGATGGGGGCAGCGCCTCGTGTAACACTAACAGCGACGCCCGCAGCGGGCGACCCACCGCGCAGCACGCTGGCGAAGCTGCGAGTGACGTGGCCGCCGCTCTGAGTCGGCCCACGGTTGCCGACGCCCCAGCGCAATGCAAGCTGGGCTGTGTCATGCGGCCGTTCCGCTCGTACGGAGGAGGCTCCAGCTGTCGACGCAGCACGATGTGCGCGGACATGGCTGTCCTCTTTCACTCTGCCCTTCTCCTCGGCAGTGTCCTTCGCTAGCACGACTTCCGGGTCATCCTCCAGGAGGCACTTGCACGTCGTCTCCAAGGGAACTGGTTGTACTGACTTACCTTTCTTCTGGGAAGACGTAATACGCTTCAACATGTCTAGAAAACCTGCAGGATAGAATAGTAAGAACATTCAAAATTAGTGATGTTCGGGCCTGGGCTTGGCCTGAAGCCAATGGCTTGGGCTTGGCTTGGACGGGCTCGGGCCCGCTCAACATATGAGTTGAGCCAAACAGTAAGGCTTGGGCCGGGCTTTGGCCTGGCTTTGGCTCAGGCCATTGGCCTGCGTATAAAATCACGTGACCTTGCGGCCTGGCTCGGCATTATACTCACACATTTATACCCGGGTTTTGTGAACTTCTGAGAGTCTTGTATAGTGTTTTGAAAGTGTATAATGCTGTCTGATAGTATTCTAGAGCTTAGTGGTAGATGCCCCGACTTCTGTGAAATTCACTGTGGCAAGCCCGCAAAAGTCACGTGCCTCATTGGCATCCGTTGCTAACGTCTTCGACAGGGCCACAACACTGTACCACTAAGCCACGAAACTCGCACAGAGTGTATTGACAATAATTCTAAGGTTATACATGAATTGTTCATATCCCAAGCTCATCTGTGACAGCCACCAATGACAACATACATGGTTCCAGGCCGAGCTCGAGAGTTGAGAAGGAGCTCTACCCGTCCGACTCGCAGCCCGAGTCTACAATAATATCCCATGAGCCATCATCAGACTTCCCTATACTCTCACCATCATCCCCATCCTCATCCTCATCCTCCTCCTTTTCGATCATCTCTAGCTCCTCCGAAGACATAGCTGGTTTGCGGAACAATAAGTCGTGCTTGATAATTACCTTCAAGCATTGGAGAGCTTTGACAATGTCACCTTTGAGTCGGCTTCAATGCTTGCTGATTGTGATGCCTGCCTGCGAGAACGCACGTTCACTTGAAACGGAAGAACCCATGATTGCGAGAGCATCTCACGCGAGAGATGCCCAGACAGGGTATCTATGAGCGTTGCGCTGCAATATTGTTGGTCAGAATAAGAAACATAGTGCAAAACAAAATTACATACGCCCCACCATTGCACGATAGACATGCCAGGAGGTGTATCTTCAACCGTGTTGAGATATCGCTGAAACTCAGCCTTCCACGGATGATCCAGGTCGAGCGGTGGTTGTCCGGGCCCGCCACCTGCGACTTCATCGTCTTCATTGTTGCTTGTCACTCGGAGCAGCTTCTCGAGCTTGGTTCTCGGCCGTGCTGATATCGGATGTGATCGGGTGTTAGCAAATTGCTCTCGGAAGCGAGCCTCAAACTAGGGTGAAGGTAAGTAGAGAGATAGCAGCTTGGAAATGATCAAAGTGTACCAGCTTCTCTGCATGCACCAGAACTTCAGACTGAAGTTCAGCAGACCAGTTCTTCTTGAAGTAAGACATCTTTTCCAATGGGTCAAGTACTATCAAGGATTATGAGCAACAACATGGCCGCGAATGGAGAGACTACTTACGCATGGCAAGAACGTATGAGGAGGAGGCTGAAGTGCGATCGTAGTACCCCGCAATTTTCTCGAGTGCTGCCTCGAGCGGTGCAACAAAGTTTTCATACTTTGAGCGCGCTGCTCGCGATGACCATGCCTTGTGAAGAGCCTCCAGGGCGGGCAACGCAAAGTGCAGCGTTGGCCCAGTGTCCAAGGAGAACGTGTGTTGAGCACGGTCCGCATGCTGGCACACTTGAGTATTGAAACAGATAAGGCATGGGGAGAACATACCGCTAACAGATCCAGGAAGAGCCTGACGTGCTCCCACTCATCTGGCCTGAGCTTCAAAGCATCAAGCTTCTTGCGCTTTTCTAGGTCCTTCTGCTGGAGCGCCATTTCGTATACAAATGTGTCAACATCCTAGAAAGACAGGCATCAGTTTGAAAGCAAAACTCTTGAGAATAAAAGAGCATACGCCTCTGCTAGAGTCTGCTCGGTCGAGCATTACATATGTGGAGGACCAGCGGACGGGCATGTCGAGGACCAGCCGCTTGGGCTGTGCGACACCTCGACGAGCTTGGATGCTCCGATAGAGCTCCTTGCGCTTTGAAGATGAACGTTCCTACAAAGCGGCACAGGTCAGCGGTGATCATATGCAACCATGACATTGATATTTTGAGATTTACCTTGACCGCTATCGCGCGCACGAGACCAACCTCATTGCGGACATACAACTCGGTATCCGGGACGTGCTCATCAGGAGCGTGTGGATTGTAATGCTTTGACTTGCTGTGTGTTGTGATGAGTGCTTGGGTTGCTAGATTGATGACGTGGGCAAGGCAGCTGATGGTTACGATTCCTTCGAATCGTTTCTTATGTAATCTACATACAGCATTTTTTTGACCCATGCAACGACTATCTCAGTCGCCTTTTTTGGAACTTCACTCCCACGCTTTGTTGACTGACGACTTTACCCCTCCTCCCTTTTGCTCCACACAATGTAAACTAATGATTGCCCAGATACACCATTTATTAGACCATGAAACAAATACATAAGTTGACAAACAGTGATATTGCAGGAAATAAGCAGCGCAGGACAACACAGGCAGAAATATGATGACATCACTCCGGGGTTTAAAATTACATTTAGAACCCGGAATGATGTCATCGCTCTCACAGCAACCACCTCAGGCTGCAACTGCACACGCAATATAATGCCCTCCAGTGCTAACCATCGTTCAGTATCCCGGGCTATTCCCAGGGCCACCAGTTGTGTTGTAGTGTCGCTCAGTACTGTTTTTTCATGTATATTTTTGATTATGTAACCAGAAACCCAGAAGTGAGACATTGGAGCGGAATCGTACCGCCGCGCTACGTGTCGGCCCACTCCCAGCAAGTAAGGAGTTCAGTCATATGCATGACCGCAGAGCTGCGCAAAGACTTACCGTATCCGACGCTCCTCAATATCAAATTCTTTACCTGTCTTCATCTCGTAGCATCGCGCAAATTCTACCATCATTGTGTCGTTGTTGGACGCGTTGTCACAGGTTATATAACCAATCTGTATCATCGTGAGTGAGTTCACAAAGCAAAAAGGATAGTGGTACTGCGCACCTTCTCCGTGATGTTCAAGCGCTCGGTGATCTTGAATAAGGCCTGGCCGAGACGCTCCCCGTTGTGAGCTGTGTTCATACGGGTAAAGCGCAAGAGGGCGCTCTGTAGCGTCCATTCCCCTTTGTCGTCCTCTTCAATCCAGTGTCCGGTCACGGCGAAGTAAGCGTCAACATTACTAGCCTGATATGCATCGCATGTTATGCTAATACTGCCTTTCACAGCATTACTCTGTAGCAAGGCATCAGGTAAGTGTTCTGTATTGCATAGACTCGGAAGGAATGAATACACGTTGATGACCAAACTCGTCGGACAGGCGGTCAGATGACAAAACCAAACCCTGCTCGTTGAGTAGTACTGTTTTAGTTGGGGGGCGTGTCCCAGGTCTACCAGAGGGCTCGGAGAGTCGCAGCTGTCACTGGGGAAGTGTAGCGGGCGACGGGGGATGAGGGGGAGTGTCGGCGAAGGTGTGGGCGGCAATACAAGGCTTGGGGTGGCGTAGCGAGAGTCGGGGAGGTAGGGCAAAGGTCGGGGACGATAGGCGACGCTGGGCGACGATGGGCGACGATAGGGCGAAGGTTCTCAATATGCAAGTGCGTAAACGATGCGCTGCGAAGGTGAATTCGATGTCGATGTCGATAAAAGGGCTAAACGATGCGCTGCGAAGGTGAAAGACGATAGTTCTCGAGGTTTGAGGTGCTGTCTCTGGGGGGAGAAGTTCCTATTGCATGCAGACACTGCTAGCTACACTTATACATGAGAAAATGTGTCGGAGTAGCTACATGAGTCATGCGATGCAGTCAGCGAAGCCGTGCGAAGCATTGGCGAATTATAGCGAATGAGAGAGAAGAGATATCAAAGGCCTAGACACAAAAGCGGAGATATCTCCAGCAAAGTCTCCGAGACGCTCGGGGCGCATCAGCGACGCATCAAAAGTGGTCGTTGATCCGGATCACTGATGGCTCGGGCTTGGGCACTGTCTCCTGCGTTGCTGAGCGATATCTCGATGTTCAGCGAGTCACTGTATCGTTGGCGAGTTGCTGAGAGACCCTAGACGTGTATCTGAGCTCGCTGAACATAGGCAAACATAGGCGAACGGCTGGAACATGAGGGGACAGTATCGCGACGGTCTAGGCGCAACTATGATGCTATCTTCGGCGAAACCTCCGGGATGCTCGGGATGCGACAGCGATGCATCGGGAGTGGTTGATGATCCGGTCCGCTGATGTCTCGGGCTCGGGGATCGTCTCCGATGTCGCTGGGCAATAGCTCGATGGTCTGGGAGTCTGCGCTGCATCTCTGAGTCGCTGGGAGGTCGGGCATGTGCAGCTGTGTCCGCTGAGTACAGGCGAGCGCCGGCAAACGGCTGCGATGACGTGGACGGGGCGAGAAGGAACTATTGGCAATAGTCTGTTCTCTTCAGAAGTGGCGCGTCGATCTTCTCGGGTCCCAGTTTGTCGTGCGCACTGACCATCGCACGTTGGAGTACTTCAACCAGCAGAAGGATCTCTCCCGTCGTCAATGTCGCTGGCAGGAGTACATGGCTCAAAACGTTTTCACCATCGAGTACGTCCCCGGCGCTGACAACACCGTTGCCTGATGCACTCTCCCGCTTGCCTGTCCCCGACGACGCCTCGCCAGTATCTGTGTTTGCGGCCGCTGTCTGCCTTTCAGGCGCCGCGCCCTCCTCTGCTGTCCCTTGTACGGCCTCGGTTGTCTTCCAGGTCTCTCAGGATCACGCGCTGCTCGACGCCATCCGCCTCGGTTACCCTGACGATGCCTTCTGTGCGCGACTGCTTCGCAATCTGGACAGCATGCCTGGCGCTGAGCTGCGCGACGGCCTTCTCTTTCTCGGGACCCGTCTAGTCCTTCCCCGCGTCCCAGCCCTGCGCGAAACTTTCTTCCAACTGGCGCACGACTCACTGGGACATTTCGGCACTGATAAATCTTACGCTGCGCTCCGCGAGTCCTACTATTGGCCGGGCATGCACCGTGATCTCGACCAGGGGTATATCTTGTCTTGCGCCGAGTGCCAGCGAAACAAGACACTCTCCTCCAGGCCCGCCGGTCCGCTGCACCCTCTCGCCGTGCCCGATGCTTGTGGCGATAGCGTCGCTATCAACTTCATCGGCCCTCTTCCGCCCGACTCTGGCTTTGACTGCATCGTGTCCATGACAGACCGCGCTGGCGCAGACGTCCGACTGGTACCTGTCAAGTCGACGATCTCTGCTGAACAGTTTGCCGCGGTATTCTTCGAGCACTGGTTCTGTGAGAATGGCCTGCAGCTCGAAATTGTCTCGGACCGCGACAAGCTGTTTGTTTCGCGCTTCTGGAAGGCGCTCCACCGTCTGACCGGCATCAAGCTCAAGATGTCTTCCGCCTTCCATCCTCAGACTGATGGTGCCAGCGAACGGACGAACAAAACGGTAAACCAGTGCCTGTGTTTCCACGTCGACCGCCAGCAACGCGGATGGGTGCGCGCCCTTCCACGTGTGCGCTTCGATATCATGAACACGGTGAACGCGTCGACCGGCTTCTCGCCGTTCCAGCTGCGAATGGGCCGTCAGCCTCACCTGATCCCGCCCATCGTGTCCACGGACGTTGACAACCCCGGTCGCGAATTTGGCGTCGATGCTGACCGCGCGGCAGCACTGCTCACGCAAATCGCCGCCGATTTTGCTGAATCGCAGGACAATCTCACGGCCGCCAAACTACAGCAAGCGGACAGTGCAAACCAGCACCGCGGCCCTGAACGGCCGTATGCCGTCGGCGACCGCGTCCTGCTCTCCACGCTCCACCGCCGCCGCGATTTCAAAGCCCAAGACCCTTCTCGTGTCGCCCAAATTCATGCCTCGGTACGACGGCCCGTACAAAGTCCTCATAGCTTTCCCTGAACGCAGTGTCTATACGCTCGACTTGCCGTCAACCGACAAGACCTTCCCCACATTCCACGCCAGTCTTCTTCGCCCGTTCGTCAACAACGACGCTTCCACCGCCCCCTCTCGCTCCCTGGCGCTGCCCGGTCCCGTCGTCACCACCCACGGCGCTGAGGAGTGGGAAATCGAGAACTGATTTTTAGGAGTCCAGTGATACCAAGATTGTCCTGATTGAATAAAAATTGGCCAAGATATGGTCTGCTCTGAACCCGTGGGAATAATATACCATCTTTGGTCCTACCTCGGGTATTTACGGCCATCCAGGTGTCGCACTTTCACAAGTGCAACACCTGGATGGCCGTAAACACCCGGGTGGCCATTCCTATGCCCATATATGGTAACTCAAATGGCAACACATACATGCTTCAAAGGATCTTCTACATTGTCATAGGCTATTCTATGAGGTCCCTTCATATCCTAGTCCCCAGGTCCCAGATAGGGTACATTTCGAGTACCGTGGGAAAGTACTACCAAAAATAGTAAGTATGAACACTTGCTTTGTCAACTTAGATCACTCAAAATCATGCTCATATCTGTACTCATTGGCCCAGAAATTGCAAAATACTGGCGTAAACGCGACACTTTTGATGGTTCATACATGCAAGAGACCTAGGAATCAAAGCTGACTGAGATATACCATATTAGGCAGGTGTCACGACGCGACTTGACCGTGGGAGCCAACTTCCTAGAGCGACTTATAAAAATGTGCGACAAAAAACCTGACCTGTGAATTAAATAAACAATTATAGTAATCGTAACAAATAGTTCTGAGTCGCTAGAAGACAGAATAACAAGTTACTATTCCCCCTCGTACTCAGGATCTCGAAAGAGCTTCTGAAGTGGTCTGACTTCACCACACCCCGTCGCTCTAGCTCTTAGACGCACGAACTTTGACACCAATACCATGCCGCAATATCAATACCAATATCAATACCACGACCCTCGACAAATCCCCTCTCATCCTTCGAAATCTCCCTACGTCTCACCACTCTCTCCCTCGACACCCCGCACCTTCAACGCAGAGATCAGGCCTATATACGCCCCTCTGTTCCTTCGTCACCGCCTCGTACTTCGTCCCTCTCATCTTCAATATATTCCCCCGACCTTTGCCACCGCTGCGTAACTCCCCTTCGACTCCTGTAATAGTCCTCGCCTCCCCTCCGACATTCCTAGCTTCCTTGACACATTCTTGGGAGCTCGCCCCTCGCGTCTCCAGCACTGCATCATTTCAGTGATCAGTGCCGTGTCTAGCCCGCGCACTATTGTCCTCTCCCCCAGCCTCTCGTGCCCTCCGATCCAAGTTCTAGTCAACGTGTCCCACTTGTACACCGAGCAGGATTTGCTGTGCGTAGTCTCGGGACCCTGACTGCACTCCCTCAAATTGATACGTCCACTACTGCGCTCTGAGGATTAGATATCAGTATATATACGCCTCACTACCAGTTGGACGCCCATCAGCAATAGTCTGGCAGGACTTGTATGAGCAGCGGCCTTGGGTATCCGCGATCAGATACAGGTATGGGCCAGTTCTGAAAATCCTGGATGCCTCGTCTGACCACTTTGGGCACAAGTGTGTCAGGTTCTGCCAGGTCTGCGTCCATCACGTCATAGACGTGTTCATCAGTGAGCCAGTCCGTCACTTCATATCCGTCACCCATGAATAATGCAGTAAACCGCTTGTGTGGTTCGCGCCCAGCGCGCAGCGCGCAGCGCTTCATCTGGGTCGTAGTACTGCTGGAATAGCTCGCAGATGAAACACGCAGTGGCCTTAGTGCTTGACGTCTCGAGTTCTGGCCCGTCCGGCTCCGGCAATGGATATCCCGTGATGTTCACAGGGTTCACAGCAATGTCAACCCCGCGGGCTCTGTCGGCTAATTTATTGACATCCGCAAGCCACACGCTGCCTGTGTGGACGCCTTTCGCGCCTCTTGGGCTCGAGCGGTCTGACGCTTAGGACAATTGTGTGCCTCATGACCGCTCTCTTTACAATTGAAGCACTTCCATTCAGCGCGCAGCTGATCCTGCTTCTCACGCGATAGCCTTGGCCGCTCCCAGCGGTTCTCAGTTTGCGGCCGCGGCACTGAGCGCCACCTCCCTTCGCAACAGTCGGTGGGTGTTCGCTCTTGAGGCTTATCCTTGGGCTTACTCTCACTGCGTCCAGCAGTTGGCTTCATATGGTTCACCTCGGGACCGCTCGCGCGGTCGCGAATTGTCCCCAGCGTCGACCGCTGACTAAATAAGTACCTCCACGATCGGCATTCTCTGCTTTCAGAGACTCATGTGCCGCTTCACTACGTGATGCGTGCTTCACTAGCCTGGGAAGCAGGGTGCTCTCAGGGTTAAGTCCCTTCTCAATGAGAGCAAACCGTATATACTGATGGACACCTTTTCAGAATATCTGCACGAGCTGCTGATGTGTGACATCAGGGAACCGTGTCGCAAGCGATTCGAGATCACGCACGAAATTGCAGACATTGTCTTTGCCCTGTACCGACGACATAAGCTGCTCGCACAGACGACGCTTGAAATCCTGCAGGAAACAGTAGTCGAATAGACCCTCATAGATAAGCTGGATAGTCCATTCTTCCCGTCGCTTCGCGACATGCTTCATGAAGAACTGACTCGCTGTCCCTGGCAGGAAATTCTTAATCAACTTGACCGCAAGCTGGTCATTGAGCTCATACAGCTCAGTCCAAGTCTCAAATTCATAGCAGAATTGGTCCAACGTGTCCAGGTCTGGAGTACCTTCATACGTCGCTGGTGTCTTGACTTGTATTCCTTTCAGCGCCGTCTTCGCCTTACGCACTCGTCGTTTGGCCTCTTTCTTGGCCTTGCGGCTCTTCTTCTTTTTCCGATGGCCCCCGCTCGAGCCGCTAGAGCTCTACGAGTCCAACGATGAAGATGAAGGCGGTGGCGTCCTGTCCCCAGGTGCGGGACTCGAAGCTCGACTGCTATCCGATTCTGTTGGCCCGTTGTAACTGCTGTCATCAGACGAACTGTCGTCCTCCGAGACTACACTCAATCTTTGTCCGAACGTCTGCCTCGCAGGCGGTTTACGGAACCAAGTACCATCCGGCACCTGTGACTCTTCGCGGACATACTTGTTCGCTGGTCACTGGTTAAAGCGAGGCACCGAATCTTGCGGTTGCGGCGGTGTCGCCGTAGGCGCCTTCGAGAAGTCGCATATGAACAAAAGGTATTCTGGTCCACGCTCCTGCGGATCCACTTTCTTACCCTTTCGCTTTTTAGTGCGGTACAGATTGGTACTCGTGTTAGACCTGGGCTCAGATTTCGCCGACTTGGTCGCCTTGGATTTGGAACCAGCGGCGCGCAATGCAAGGGACGAACCAGCAGGGGGTTCTTCGACCTTGACTTCAACAATCACCGCCATTGACTGCAGCCTCGAGCGCTGTATGGCCTCCTCAAGCTGTGCTTCCTCCTCCGAGTCACTCCAAGCCATGTCTCCTGAATCAAGCGTGGCATCAGTGCCGCTATCGGACGCAGCGGACAGGTCTGACGCACTTAACGAGCTCAAGTCGGGCTCGACTTCCTCAATTTTAACTTGAGTTTCAGTAGCAGGCAGTATCCAGGAACGCAAGATTGTACCCAGCGTGTCCTTGTCCAACGACAAGTCAAACCACGATTGGAAGAACTGTGAATTATCAAGGTTGTTTATATTGACAGTATTAACCTTGTACTGTGGTACACGACGCGAGCGCGCGACACTGACTTTAGTTCCGAAGTTGCGCTCGTAGCGCTCGACTTCCTCGACCTGCTCCGACGCAGCATTGGTCTCGACGTCGGTGCTCTGCGCATCGGTGTCCATTGTCGTCGTGGGCGCGGGGACATCTCCCTCGCCGCCCTTCTCGTGCGCTCCGGTGTCGCCTACCTGCGTAGGTACAATTCAACGGGCGCGGCGCGTTTGCGCGCAGGCTGCATAGCCTCGCGTGAGGCCGACACGGGCTTGTTCCGGCTCTGAGTGCCCAAGCCCGGCGCCGGCTTAGGTAACGCCGGGCACCTTGTGCTGATGGGGGCAGCGCCTCGTGTAACACTAACAGCGACGCCCGCAGCGGGCGACCCACCGCGCAGCACGCTGGCGAAGCTGCGAGTGACGTGGCCGCCGCTCTGAGTCGGCCCACGGTTGCCGACGCCCCAGCGCAATGCAAGCTGGGCTGTGTCATGCGGCCGTTCCGCTCGTACGGAGGAGGCTCCAGCTGTCGACGCAGCACGATGTGCGCGGACATGGCTGTCCTCTTTCACTCTGCCCTTCTCCTCGGCAGTGTCCTTCGCTAGCACGACTTCCGGGTCATCCTCCAGGAGGCACTTGCACGTCGTCTCCAAGGGAACTGGTTGTACTGACTTACCTTTCTTCTGGGAAGACGTAATACGCTTCAACATGTCTAGAAAACCTGCAGGATAGAATAGTAAGAACATTCAAAATTAGTGATGTTCGGGCCTGGGCTTGGCCTGAAGCCAATGGCTTGGGCTTGGCTTGGACGGGCTCGGGCCCGCTCAACATATGAGTTGAGCCAAACAGTAAGGCTTGGGCCGGGCTTTGGCCTGGCTTTGGCTCAGGCCATTGGCCTGCGTATAAAATCACGTGACCTTGCGGCCTGGCTCGGCATTATACTCACACATTTATACCCGGGTTTTGTGAACTTCTGAGAGTCTTGTATAGTGTTTTGAAAGTGTATAATGCTGTCTGATAGTATTCTAGAGCTTAGTGGTAGATGCCCCGACTTCTGTGAAATTCACTGTGGCAAGCCCGCAAAAGTCACGTGCCTCATTGGCATCCGTTGCTAACGTCTTCGACAGGGCCACAACACTGTACCACTAAGCCACGAAACTCGCACAGAGTGTATTGACAATAATTCTAAGGTTATACATGAATTGTTCATATCCCAAGCTCATCTGTGACAGCCACCAATGACAACATACATGGTTCCAGGCCGAGCTCGAGAGTTGAGAAGGAGCTCTACCCGTCCGACTCGCAGCCCGAGTCTACAATAATATCCCATGAGCCATCATCAGACTTCCCTATACTCTCACCATCATCCCCATCCTCATCCTCATCCTCCTCCTTTTCGATCATCTCTAGCTCCTCCGAAGACATAGCTGGTTTGCGGAACAATAAGTCGTGCTTGATAATTACCTTCAAGCATTGGAGAGCTTTGACAATGTCACCTTTGAGTCGGCTTCAATGCTTGCTGATTGTGATGCCTGCCTGCGAGAACGCACGTTCACTTGAAACGGAAGAACCCATGATTGCGAGAGCATCTCACGCGAGAGATGCCCAGACAGGGTATCTATGAGCGTTGCGCTGCAATATTGTTGGTCAGAATAAGAAACATAGTGCAAAACAAAATTACATACGCCCCACCATTGCACGATAGACATGCCAGGAGGTGTATCTTCAACCGTGTTGAGATATCGCTGAAACTCAGCCTTCCACGGATGATCCAGGTCGAGCGGTGGTTGTCCGGGCCCGCCACCTGCGACTTCATCGTCTTCATTGTTGCTTGTCACTCGGAGCAGCTTCTCGAGCTTGGTTCTCGGCCGTGCTGATATCGGATGTGATCGGGTGTTAGCAAATTGCTCTCGGAAGCGAGCCTCAAACTAGGGTGAAGGTAAGTAGAGAGATAGCAGCTTGGAAATGATCAAAGTGTACCAGCTTCTCTGCATGCACCAGAACTTCAGACTGAAGTTCAGCAGACCAGTTCTTCTTGAAGTAAGACATCTTTTCCAATGGGTCAAGTACTATCAAGGATTATGAGCAACAACATGGCCGCGAATGGAGAGACTACTTACGCATGGCAAGAACGTATGAGGAGGAGGCTGAAGTGCGATCGTAGTACCCCGCAATTTTCTCGAGTGCTGCCTCGAGCGGTGCAACAAAGTTTTCATACTTTGAGCGCGCTGCTCGCGATGACCATGCCTTGTGAAGAGCCTCCAGGGCGGGCAACGCAAAGTGCAGCGTTGGCCCAGTGTCCAAGGAGAACGTGTGTTGAGCACGGTCCGCATGCTGGCACACTTGAGTATTGAAACAGATAAGGCATGGGGAGAACATACCGCTAACAGATCCAGGAAGAGCCTGACGTGCTCCCACTCATCTGGCCTGAGCTTCAAAGCATCAAGCTTCTTGCGCTTTTCTAGGTCCTTCTGCTGGAGCGCCATTTCGTATACAAATGTGTCAACATCCTAGAAAGACAGGCATCAGTTTGAAAGCAAAACTCTTGAGAATAAAAGAGCATACGCCTCTGCTAGAGTCTGCTCGGTCGAGCATTACATATGTGGAGGACCAGCGGACGGGCATGTCGAGGACCAGCCGCTTGGGCTGTGCGACACCTCGACGAGCTTGGATGCTCCGATAGAGCTCCTTGCGCTTTGAAGATGAACGTTCCTACAAAGCGGCACAGGTCAGCGGTGATCATATGCAACCATGACATTGATATTTTGAGATTTACCTTGACCGCTATCGCGCGCACGAGACCAACCTCATTGCGGACATACAACTCGGTATCCGGGACGTGCTCATCAGGAGCGTGTGGATTGTAATGCTTTGACTTGCTGTGTGTTGTGATGAGTGCTTGGGTTGCTAGATTGATGACGTGGGCAAGGCAGCTGATGGTTACGATTCCTTCGAATCGTTTCTTATGTAATCTACATACAGCATTTTTTTGACCCATGCAACGACTATCTCAGTCGCCTTTTTTGGAACTTCACTCCCACGCTTTGTTGACTGACGACTTTACCCCTCCTCCCTTTTGCTCCACACAATGTAAACTAATGATTGCCCAGATACACCATTTATTAGACCATGAAACAAATACATAAGTTGACAAACAGTGATATTGCAGGAAATAAGCAGCGCAGGACAACACAGGCAGAAATATGATGACATCACTCCGGGGTTTAAAATTACATTTAGAACCCGGAATGATGTCATCGCTCTCACAGCAACCACCTCAGGCTGCAACTGCACACGCAATATAATGCCCTCCAGTGCTAACCATCGTTCAGTATCCCGGGCTATTCCCAGGGCCACCAGTTGTGTTGTAGTGTCGCTCAGTACTGTTTTTTCATGTATATTTTTGATTATGTAACCAGAAACCCAGAAGTGAGACATTGGAGCGGAATCGTACCGCCGCGCTACGTGTCGGCCCACTCCCAGCAAGTAAGGAGTTCAGTCATATGCATGACCGCAGAGCTGCGCAAAGACTTACCGTATCCGACGCTCCTCAATATCAAATTCTTTACCTGTCTTCATCTCGTAGCATCGCGCAAATTCTACCATCATTGTGTCGTTGTTGGACGCGTTGTCACAGGTTATATAACCAATCTGTATCATCGTGAGTGAGTTCACAAAGCAAAAAGGATAGTGGTACTGCGCACCTTCTCCGTGATGTTCAAGCGCTCGGTGATCTTGAATAAGGCCTGGCCGAGACGCTCCCCGTTGTGAGCTGTGTTCATACGGGTAAAGCGCAAGAGGGCGCTCTGTAGCGTCCATTCCCCTTTGTCGTCCTCTTCAATCCAGTGTCCGGTCACGGCGAAGTAAGCGTCAACATTACTAGCCTGATATGCATCGCATGTTATGCTAATACTGCCTTTCACAGCATTACTCTGTAGCAAGGCATCAGGTAAGTGTTCTGTATTGCATAGACTCGGAAGGAATGAATACACGTTGATGACCAAACTCGTCGGACAGGCGGTCAGATGACAAAACCAAACCCTGCTCGTTGAGTAGTACTGTTTTAGTTGGGGGGCGTGTCCCAGGTCTACCAGAGGGCTCGGAGAGTCGCAGCTGTCACTGGGGAAGTGTAGCGGGCGACGGGGGATGAGGGGGAGTGTCGGCGAAGGTGTGGGCGGCAATACAAGGCTTGGGGTGGCGTAGCGAGAGTCGGGGAGGTAGGGCAAAGGTCGGGGACGATAGGCGACGCTGGGCGACGATGGGCGACGATAGGGCGAAGGTTCTCAATATGCAAGTGCGTAAACGATGCGCTGCGAAGGTGAATTCGATGTCGATGTCGATAAAAGGGCTAAACGATGCGCTGCGAAGGTGAAAGACGATAGTTCTCGAGGTTTGAGGTGCTGTCTCTGGGGGGAGAAGTTCCTATTGCATGCAGACACTGCTAGCTACACTTATACATGAGAAAATGTGTCGGAGTAGCTACATGAGTCATGCGATGCAGTCAGCGAAGCCGTGCGAAGCATTGGCGAATTATAGCGAATGAGAGAGAAGAGATATCAAAGGCCTAGACACAAAAGCGGAGATATCTCCAGCAAAGTCTCCGAGACGCTCGGGGCGCATCAGCGACGCATCAAAAGTGGTCGTTGATCCGGATCACTGATGGCTCGGGCTTGGGCACTGTCTCCTGCGTTGCTGAGCGATATCTCGATGTTCAGCGAGTCACTGTATCGTTGGCGAGTTGCTGAGAGACCCTAGACGTGTATCTGAGCTCGCTGAACATAGGCAAACATAGGCGAACGGCTGGAACATGAGGGGACAGTATCGCGACGGTCTAGGCGCAACTATGATGCTATCTTCGGCGAAACCTCCGGGATGCTCGGGATGCGACAGCGATGCATCGGGAGTGGTTGATGATCCGGTCCGCTGATGTCTCGGGCTCGGGGATCGTCTCCGATGTCGCTGGGCAATAGCTCGATGGTCTGGGAGTCTGCGCTGCATCTCTGAGTCGCTGGGAGGTCGGGCATGTGCAGCTGTGTCCGCTGAGTACAGGCGAGCGCCGGCAAACGGCTGCGATGACGTGGACGGGGTCGCTATCTCATGGCTCGGGCTTCGGCGATGTGGGCTAATTGATGTGAGACATGGCCAAGATCCGACGGACTATGCAGTTGATGGACTGCTCTAGATGCTCGGACGAGTCGGGCGACCGCGGCGATGACGTGGCTGGCGCAGGCGGACGGTGCAAACGTGTAGCGATGCTCGGGCGAAGCAGCGATGTCAAGTGCGAGTGTGCGCGAGCTGTGTATGCACGCCTGAACGTATAGCGAGTCGGTGCGACCTTGGGAGAACATTGTCCGACTGCTGATGAGTGACTAGGGTGCAGGGGACGTGGCGTGACTTTGGCGACTGTCGTAGGATGATGTGCGAGTAAGAGCGAGCATCGGCGAACTGCAGCGAACGATTGCGCGGACAGCTACAGCGCTAGCTGTTGTGCGAGTGTGTCGGCAGGAACGATAGAGTTGGGGATGCGTGGCGACGGTCGGAGCTGCTGTGTGAGTGCCACAGTGCATCGAAAATGCGCAAACAGTAGCCACGCGCGTAGCAGGCGTATCAACGTACGAGCAATCTGTTGCGCAAGGCCGTCATCTGGCTTTTGAATATGTCAATAATCTCCGCACGAGTTGCCTTCCGCCCTGGAATTACTACGCCGTTAGTAGCGCGAGCGGCAACATTAATCATGTTCTTGAAGCTTGGATGATCAAATGCTTGAATCGGCTGCACAGCACGTCAGCAAAATTGATCACAGGAAAATCAAGAAGCCCATACCTGGTTTGTCTCTATAAGCCATTGGATCGCGGCGTTGCAAAAGAGCTTGTCCGATGATGGGCACCAGACGGTAGTAGGGCGGAAATGGGTAGTTTCCTATCCCTAGAGCGCTGTCAGTGGTACCGCGTTGTTGTGCGAGCGAGTCGTCACGTTCCCAAAGGTTCGCGAAGTGACTCCACCGATACGCGGATCGTGGTCGTAACGGTGCTGCGGTCCGAACTCGAACGGGACACCTTTGCGAGTGAGATGCGTCAAGACGTTGATACGCCTCGCCCCGCGCTGCGAGGCGATCGTTACGGAATTTTCGCACTTTCGTCAAGTCGACAGATACACAATTCCGGAGATCGCAGCGTCGCGCAGCAGTGCTCCGACCACTCGCTTAGTTCTTCCGACCGCTCGCAAGATCGGAGCCAGAGTTCCGACCGTTGGAGTCTCGCAGAGCTGTCGCCCAATCAGAATCATACCTTGGACACCACGCTCGGACCAGCAACTCCGTCGCACGCATCACACGCAGTCATCCGACCACTCGCTCATTATTCCGATTGCCGCCATGCGACCTCGAGCACAGCGTCTCCCACAGTTGTCACAATGCGTCGGAATTCCATCAGACATTTCGATCATCGAGATCATCGTTTCAGCACGTGTGCCACGTCTCTCCGACGTGTCTGCAACTTCCGAGTACCCCCACAGTTGCGCCATTGTCCTCCGACCATTGTCTAGCCCAGCTCTCGAGTTTGCGCCACATTCCTTCGATCCCGATTGTTCTGCGGTCGGACCAGCACTCCGATTATCCCTCCACCGTTCCGACCATCGCACGCGCAACACCGGAGCATTCTTCCAACTGTTCGACGAGTTGCAAGATCGCAACACTCACCTGCGACCCCCTCGCACGTCGGAGTGCATTACGATTACTCTTAATCGTTTCTTTCTTCAACCAAGTCAGGCCAAAACGTGAACACATTATAAGTCGCTTTAGGAAATAGATCCCACGGTCAAGTTGCGTCGTCCCAACTGCCTTTTTCAGTAATTCTTAGCTAAGCAGGTCCTGCCGCACCTTGCAGGATCCTCACACTTCAACTATAGCACTAGCATGGTTCTCATGACGAGTACTCTTCATTATGATTCCTCCTAATCATTTATTTCCTTCATCAGTCAGGCAAAATGCATGCATTAGAAAGATTGCTCTAGGAGATATGTCCCAAAGCTTGGACTAAAGTCAAGTCGTGTCATCCCACCTGCCTAATTCTGTAATTCTTAGCTAAGTAGCTACTGCCTGCCCTGTGATTTACACACCTTTGCACTGCAAAGACACTCGTGTCTGCGAGTATTTTGCATTTTCCAAGCTAATTAGCATTGATATACACATGATACCAATTGTTCTCAAGTCAGAAGAGAAGGCCTTCTAACTTCCCTTTTTGGTAACATGTTCCCACGGGGTGACAATGGTGAGGTTGGCAATTGGGAGGGCTCTAGTTGCTAACTACCACCGCGGGTTGCCCCAAATCGCTCCCGGCGTGTAAGTGGCGGGGATGTGGGATCTATCCCGCATCTACGCCATTTATGCGCAGAATCGCCGCGACGCGCAAAAGTAGCGGCGAGACGGGATCGCCGCCGTTTCTGCGCCGGTTCTATCCCAGATTCGCGCCAGTTCTGCGCATGTAGCAGATTCAGGACCCTGGCCGGCTGGTTTGCTTCGACATATTGCAATATACTAATACTGCATGCTTGTATTGACTGGATTATGCTACATATGGGACAGTCTACGGTACAAATGACTACAATACCCGTCACTCTTGCTCACGTCGCCCTTCGCTCACCTGCAGGGCTGTCTCAGCGGCTCTGTAGCACGTCACAATGAGCAATCAGATAGGACAGACATGAAGAATACTGACCGTGGCCGAAGAAGCGTGGAGCTCGAGAAAGTGAACTAAATGCATAGGATGAGCCGAGTCCGACAGACTGAGTGTAGCGGAAGCAGGACTTACCTCCACTGCAATCGGGACCGACCTACGACGAAAAGGTGAGTAACAGCGCCCCAAAAGAGACATATAGCACTCACCCGGAGCGCATATATCCAGCTTGAGATGCCCTCGAGGCCTCTGCAGCGGGTGTGGCGCGCATACCTGGGCTGAGCCTCCATGCTTCGTACATCCGGTGTTTGTTCTCCCTTCCCCACGAGTCACAGCGCCTTCATCCCAGACTCGTCTCATCCCGGGCGGGCGCGGGGTGGAGGGCTCACGTACAGTAATGTCTCGTATGGTGCCGTGTGCGCCGAGTGGACAATAAACATGATTCTAAAAATAAAAAAAAATAAAAAACCTGGGCTGAGCACACCATCGACGTTGCTCGAGTAAGCCGAGGAGTCGACATTCGGAGGCTCAATGAGGAGGGGACGAGTCTTGGAGGCAGGGCAGGAGGGCAGGGCGTGCGGGTGAGGGAGGTGGTGGTGTGGGGGAAAGGGAGCTCAAGAGACAAGTCGAGAGGCTGCGGTATAAATGAGAGACGACTCGGACGTGTTGTTTGCGCGTTGTTTGGCTTGAGCCGCGCGGCACTGGCTCGGCATCGTGTGTACCGGAAATATATTTGGTGGCGATTTAGGCCGCAAATTTACGCTGGGGGTAAATGTGGCGGAAATGGCACGGAGCGTCGATTTGGCGGAGAGGTAGCGTAGATATTGTATCTACTCCACATCTATCTGGAGGCGATTTAGGGCAACCCGCGGTGTACCATGCATTATATATACCAGAAGTGTTGAAAGGATGTTGATCATGTGAATAGCCAATAATATAATTCCTCAACAAGCGTGGGAAAATGACGCAGTTGAATCAGGCAGACTGGGATTTTTGCCGGTCAATGAGTCATTGCTTACTAATCCCGGGGATAAAGTACCCGGTTACCCGGTAATTGAGCAATTTTTAGCTAAGTAGCTCCTGCCCAATGTTTTTCAACACCTTCTCACTTCCAAAGACACTCATGTCTGCAAGTATTTTGCGTTTTGCAAGCTAACCAGCAACAATATGAACATGTTTTCAATTGTTCTCGAGTCAGCAAAAAATACTGCACGATTTCCATTTTAGGTAATATTTTCCCACGGGTAGGCCAAACACGCACCATGACGCATCAACCGGCACTTTCAACTATGTGCAGGTTTAAACGCGTCATGGTGCACAAACCCGGCTACTACAATACCCGGGCTGAATAATTATATTATTAAAAAGTCGCACAGAGGGAGAATTGAACCTACAACCTCTTGGTTCTTTATATCAACCAATAGTATTGACCACTACACTACAAGGCCATTCAGCTTTGTAGGATATGTACAGTACTTGTTGACCTTCTATCTTCTCCTGCCCTACAAGACAATTTGCTCTTTGCATCAATTTCTTTCCCCTTCTTTGGTACTTTGGGAAAAGATATATATATATAAAGCTACAATTATTGTGATTTGCAAAATGGATGAGATTCACTGAAAAAAAGAGTTCAGAGGTCTTCGACCCATGGGCTGCGGCGCCACCAGGTGCCGTGGCTTCGCTCTTGACTCCAACGCTTACACATCACCGCTGCTTCCCACAACATGTGACGTGTTGTCGCTGTCGTGCTGACGTGCCATGAGACATCGACAACATGTATCTCAGCTTCTACTGCACCTGTGGAGGTGGTTCTGGGCTCAATCGAGATAGTGATGTATACTATCATGACTGATTCACATATACATGCAATTCTATGGTTCTACTGTGGATAGAAATTACATACATGTGAAAATGAAATACAACTCTTTTGCCGTGAAATACAGCATCAGATAAACTCTTGGGCATCTTAGGAATACATGACATCCAAGCCCTTGATTGAGCCTGGAACCGCCTCCATAGGCGTAGTGGAAGCCAAGATACACATTGTCGATGTCGTGTGGCACGTCAGCACAACGGTGACGGCACTGATACACATCGCTCCATGCTGCGAGGCGATCATTACAGAATTTTCGCACTTTCATCAAGTCGACAGACACACAATTCTGAAGATCGCAGCATCGCACAGCAGTGCTCCGACCACCTGATTAGTTCTTCCAACCGCTCGCAAGATTGGAGTCTTGCAGAGCAGTCACGCAATCGGAATCATACCTTGAACACCACACTCGCGCCAGCGACGCTGTCGCACGCAGCACACACAGTCATCCGACCACTTGCTCGTTGTTCCAACTGCCACCATGTGACCTCGAGCACAGCACCTCCCACAGCTGTCACAATGCGTCGGAATTCCATCAGACATGTTTACTGTTGAGATTGGCATCAGAATGTATGCACGATGCCACTCCAGTCACTGTGACATCTGTATTCCTCTGCAGTCGCACTATTGTCCTCTGACCATTGTTCACCTCAGTTCTTGTACTCACACTGCATCGTTCTGATCCCGATTGTTTTGTATTTTTATCAGCGTCCCGATTATTGCCTCAGGATTCTGACCACCATTCCGGAGCATTCTTACCGGAAGAATAATCACAACGTCACAACATTGCAACACTCACCTCCGACCACCTAGTGCATCGGAGCATGCAGGATGTTGAGCTACCACCCAGTGATAGAGACAATCCCCAAGCCTAGACTGTCAGCAATTTTTCTTGGGTATATTTAATGGCCAAGCCCCTCTCCCCCCTGCCCCCTAAATGATTAAGAGTAATTGTACTGCCATGCTTGCACTGGCCATTTCCCACCAAGTTCTACCATTCGCCACACCTCCATTGTCTCCTGTTCTGGTCGTATTGTCTTGTTCGACATTGTAGGATGTCTCTCCCACACTTCTTGACAGCGCAGATCGTTTCCCATGTGCTTGCACTGCCCTCCTGACAGCGCTGATCACTTGCTCCACATTGTTCTCCACAGCATCGCAGACCTTCTGATATGTTCTATGGACTCTCCCCCATTGTCTGTACCATGTGCGACTTGCGCACCATCGTTTGCTTTTGTTCCGACTCGTTTTCCTTTGTTCCGGCTCCATTCTCGATCGGACTCGTACTGTAGCGGTCGAAACACATAAATAGCGGTCGCATCCATGCTGCAATACAGATTCGGTTCCCCCCGCACGGTTCAGATCTCATTCGACGCCCATAACGCCTCGTCTCTATCGTATAGTTAGCTCGAGGCTAGCTCTGTCGCCTTTGCCTTTGCCTTTGTCTTTGTTGTCGTCGTCCCGCACTCAGCTTATCGTTCTCCTCGCTCTCATCTTGTTCCATCGTCGTCCCATTAGCCATTGCCCTCGCACTTCGTCGCTCCGACCGTCTTGCGACATCGGAGATCGCAGTTGCGTTCCGCTCGTCCCGCAGCAATCGCAACATCGATTGGCATGCTCGCACCACTCATTCCTATCTTCCGACCACCGCCCCCGCTCCTCCGACCGTCCACACGCCTCTGCGTCGTTGCCTGCACGACTCATCGTCGCTCCGACCGTCTTGCAACCTCGGAGATTGCAGTCTTGACTCTGTCGTCTCGCAGCGGTCGCAGCCTCGATCGCACCACTCGCACCACTTGTCCACACATTCCGACCATCGCATCTGCGCCTCCGACCCCTCATCGACGATTCTCCGACCGATCACGCATTCCGACCGGCGCATCCGATCGCACACCTCCCCACACTCGTCGGAGACGCACTCTGATTGTCTTCGGGACCCTGACGCTCACTCGCACACATCACGGTACCCTCACCAGCGCTCTAGGGATCTGGTATCTGACACATTACCACCCTACTACCTGTGGGTGCCCATCACTTTTGGAGCCCACCGCGAGGGACCAGTCAGGCTTTCTCCGGAGATTTTGGCAGTGTTTCTACCCCTCTAGCACACGTCGGAACATTCTCGTCGAGTTCCGACTCCCATCTACGCCTTTGCGACCTATCATATTCCGATTCCGATCACAGCCACTCGCTCATCTCCCCAGCCATCGTCGCAGCTTGCACCCATTCATCCAATCGCATCACGACATCCCGCACCTGCTCTCCGACACGTCGCACAGCCATGGCCACTCGTATGCCACCTCGCGGTGCGAAAACGGCACCCATTTTCGCTTCCGACCCTCGCTCTGTTCGAAGGTTTTTCTCCGACTTTGAAACAGTCGCAGCGCTCGCTGGTCTTACCTCCGACCGTGCGAAGAAGGACCAGGCCCAGTACTATGTTCCGATCGAAGTCGCGGACCTCTTTGACAGCATTCCCGAGTTCAATGACGCAAGCACCTTCAGCGATTTCAAGACGGCCGTCACATCGCTCTACCCCGGAGCTGATCAAGATCGGACATATTCGTCTTCCGACCTCGAGACACTCATTGCGACCACTCGAACAATCCCTGCGATCACGCTCGATGAGTTTGCGGCGTACCACCGAGAATTCCTAGCCATCTCGGGGTTCCTCATCAGGCAGAACCGTTACTCGGCGCTCCAGCAGAAGTCCGATTTTCCTCGTGGCATTCCTAACACACTCTGGGATCGCATCAGTGTTCGCCTGCAGGTCATGAAGCCGGACGTCATTCCAGGAGATTCATACGACGTTTCCGACGTCAACAGCGCCGCTCAGTTCGTTCTCCAGCCTCGCACTCGATCAATGGATCGGAACGTTGCCATAGCAGTCCTGACCGATCGGACACCCATACCGCCATTGCCACCAGCTTCTCTTGCTGTCCCGATCGCAGACCCAGTCGCATCGTTCGTCCGAACATTTATGCAAGGAGGCACCCCACCAGTCACAGCACCAATCGCAGCAGGCACTCTTCACTCCGCAGCCGTCGTTGCTACACCTCTGACTCATGGCCAAGTCGCGACTCAGCTCATGGTCGACCTCACTCCGAAGACAGTACTTCCGACATCGCTCCCGACCTCCGATCGCATTGCTGCTATTGAAGCGGAGATAGTGTTTCTTCTTGAACAGCAGGCGCTCGCACAGGAGTATGACAATCTCGCAGCGGTGCTCGAGCAGCCTGAAGTCGCCGACATCGCTACAGAACGCGAACCAGCTATGTCCAGTGCAACAATTGCTGCGGCTCCAGACTGCGACTCGGATCGGAACACGTTCTATGCCTCCACCACTCCAGCAATGGCGTCGTTTATCCTTGCGAGTGCTCCGACGTGTGGCACATGCATCTCCGACCATTGTGCCGTTCCTCCGATCAATTGTGCGGAATTTTTGGAGCCAGTCCTCGCACAGTGCATTCAGGATTGCGATTGCGCCGGCGTCGAGCCAGTGCCTATCGACGACTCCACTGCACCAGCCACTACGATTTTCGAATCGGAGGACCGCAACTATGCGCAAGACAGCCTCAGCGTCGCGTCGGACATCATCCCAGCCGCTCCAAGCATTATCGCAAGCTTCCTAGACGACATAGGACGCAGCGCAAGCCTCGATATGGAGTTCCGACCCACATTCTGTGACACGCCTGCACTTCATGCCATTTCCGACCGTCGAAACTCTCCCGAACTTTCGCAGCCCAATCTCTCGACATCTATCGTTCTCGACAGCGTTCTCAGTGACAACCACACTTGGCGAAACATTTTCCGATTCCTCGACGACCACGTCCAGAACATTGGTTGATCTCCGCAGCACATGCATGACCCTGGTGGCATGTTGGCCCTCACATCGCCCGAACCCATTGTTCCTCATCGCATTCGCATTCCGACCATCCCTCGCAACACTGTCGCAATAGTATCGGAGCACGTTCGAGAGCAGCAACTCGCTCGAGAAAGCCTTCAGAACACTCGCAACTTGTTTGCAGCACTTCCGACCATGGACTACGACTTGCCAGTCACTCCCGGCGATTCGAATGTTTTGGAGATCGCAACGACGCGGTTGTTTGATCGCTTCAGGCCCCTCCGATCGCTCAACAATCAAGCACATCGCCATTCACTTCCGACATTCAATTTGGAGACCTTCGGACTGTTCCGCACGCGATCAGCACTTTGCAGCGACCTCGTCGGACCCAAGGATAACTCCGCAGCAGTCGACACTTGTTCCGATCGAAGATTGTCATGTGTCGCAGCCTTGGCACCGACTGCAGCGCCTGGTCGCTTCAATCACAGTATGGAGGAGCCCGCAATCGGAACGATTGAGATCTCGCACCCAGACTCAGCGCACATCATCGACCGGCCACGCAGTCAACTTTGCAAGTCGCCCGACCAGCCAGCGCTCGCAGAACATCCTTCCGATGTCATAGTCGCAGTACTCGATCGCAACGTCGCCCTCATCATCGGACACGTCTCGCGACTCTGGCGACACCCCGGACACATTTCTCGGAGCATTTGCGACATCACCAAATCGCTCCGACCGCTCTACCTCCCGCACCTCGTACTGGTCGTCGCACTGACCGTGGACGGTCAGGATTTCAGTATGGAGGATGTGATACGCCTCGCCCCGCGCTGCGAGGCGATCGTTACGGAATTTTCGCACTTTCGTCAAGTCGACAGATACACAATTCCGGAGATCGCAGCGTCGCGCAGCAGTGCTCCGACCACTCGCTTAGTTCTTCCGACCGCTCGCAAGATCGGAGCCAGAGTTCTGACCGTTGGAGTCTCGCAGAGCTGTCGCCCAATCAGAATCATACCTTGGACACCACGCTCGGACCAGCAACTCCGTCGCACGCATCACACGCAGTCATCCGACCACTCGCTCATTATTCCGATTGCCGCCATGCGACCTCGAGCACAGCGTCTCCCACAGTTGTCACAATGCGTCGGAATTCCATCAGACATTTCGATCATCGAGATCATCGTTTCAGCACGTGTGCCACGTCTCTCCGACGTGTCTGCAACTTCCGAGTACCCCCACAGTTGCGCCATTGTCCTCCGACCATTGTCTAGCCCAGCTCTCGAGTTTGCGCCACATTCCTTCGATCCCGATTGTTCTGCGGTCGGACCAGCACTCCGATTATCCCTCCACCGTTCCGACCATCGCACGCGCAACACCGGAGCATTCTTCCAACTGTTCGACGAGTTGCAAGATCGCAACACTCACCTGCGACCCCCTCGCACGTCGGAGTGCATTCTACCATTCGCCACACCTCCATTGTCTCCTGTTCTGGTCGTATTGTCTTGTTCGACATTGTAGGATGTCTCTCCCACACTTCTTGACAGCGCAGATCGTTTTCCATGTGTGTAATGAGAACGCCCTTGTAGCTTACGGCTCACGCGTAATGAATCGAATCCACGTATAGAGACGTGGGGGGATGGATTCACGAAGGCGTGAGTGGATGTAATATACAAAGGAGTGCTGCCCGCTCGTCGACGACGAGCGAGCCCTAACTACTGCCATCCACGTGACACTGATCCGTGGTTGATCCGCGATGCGGATCAACCGGTCCATCTACCCCGGCCCGAGCTTTACAGGCGCCAGCGCCAGCTCGTGTGTTCAACGTTCGAAGGTCATCGCACTCGTGCGATGACCGTCTACCTTACACCCTCCCCCTGGGGATCGATATCGATCCCCCAGTACACAGTCCAGGAGCTGCAGAGTAATGTCAATTTATTTTGTGGCCGCTTAGTCCTGTGCGACCCTCCCCCTGTCGCGACCCCGCGGTGTCGCCCCGCGCGCCTAGTAGAGGACCTCGGGCGGTGTGTCGCTCACCTCGTCCTCCTCCATGTGTTCAACCTGGAGGGGAGGCGACGTGGGGTCCCCGGGCGTGTGTTCAACACTCACCGGGGATCCAGGACTCGGTGTCTCGGGGTCCTCGTGCGTGTCCATAGGCGCGATGGGTTGGTCGTCTGGTGCGGGGACGCTAGTGAGGGAGGCAGGAGCGGCCACCGGCGCAGTACCTCCCGCCGGCAGAGGTGCAGTGATCCCGGTACTGGCACCGGGGTTTGCCTCAGGGGTGACATAGGGGGTGTCGAGGGGCCCGTACTGCTCCTCCATCGCAGCGATGGTGGGGACGTCGGGCCACTCGCTCTGGTCGAACGCGTCACGTTCATACGAGCGGTTGCGGCGGCAGCGCGCGTATTCCTCCATCTGGCGCACTTGGATCGTCGTCACGCCTGCTCGTACCATGTGCGTGACGACGTCCTCGTACGAGATGTTACGCGCGTCACCCGTGTAGTGATGCTCGCCGGTGTTGGGGAGCCCGAGGGGGAACGGGGTTCCCATTCTCTCGGCGAGGCGCTCAGAGAGGTGGGGAATGGAGAGGAGCGCGATCATCCGCTGTGTGAAGCGGTAGCGCGCTCCACGCTCCTGTTCGTTCCCACCCATGGGGGCGAGTCTCCGCACGGAGAGGAACGCTCGCACGTACAATCGTGTGAACGGTCCCTCCTTGGGCTCTATCCCCGCCGGGACTTGGGACGGATTTTCGCGCCAGAACTCCATCCAGGTGTCCTCGCTGTCTGACGGCCGCGGGGTCCTGAGATGGGCTCGCGGGCGTGGGGCTGCGTTCGCGGGCGGGGGCACGGCACTGGTGGGTGCGGGCGTGCTCGGCGGTGCCCCCGACTGTGTCGCAGTGGTGTAGCCGGGCGGGGCGGGCGATAGGTTCGCGCTCGACGCGAACTGCGCGTTGATTCCGCTCTCGTTCGTCGTCGTGCGCGCACTCCTCGTGCCACTTGCCCTCGCGTTCGATGTCGAGCGCGAGTTGCCTGTCTGAGCCGGTGCGGCGTTCATCCTCGAGCGCGTGCCGGTCGTCGTGTTGGTCGGCGGCACGCTCGCCGTCGAGCGTGCGCTTCCCGAGTCGTTGGTTGGCGGCGTTGCATTCGATGTCGAACGCACGTCGCTACCACTCTCGCCCCTCCCCCTGGCCGAACCGCCCGGCGTCTTCATGAGGTGCGCGTAGTCTTGCGACCACCGCGCCATCAGGTGGCGGTGCAGGTTCGTCCGTTGGTCGCGCGGGTGGGTGTTGACATTGCGCACCATGCCGCGCAGGTCCTCCGTCGCCGTCGAGTCCGTCCGCGCGCGCTCGAACAGGGCGTCGAGTCGCCGGAGGGGCTCCTCGATGCCGTCACGCTGTAGGAACCCGGTGACGGGGTCGTACGTCGGCAGCGGGGGGTGGTACACTGGCGGCGGCGCGGTGAACGGGTTGTTTGTCGGCGGGGTGCCATGCGCTATTTGCATGACGCCCTGGTGCAGCAGCTCGGCGTTGGCCATGAGCTGTTGTGTCGACGCCGGTATGGCGTGGTCGGTCGCGGGCGCAGGTGTGGTGGGACCCCAGGCGACGCTGGGTTCCCCCCATACCATGGGCCGCTGCGCGCGCTTCCGTTCCTTCTCGTGCGCCCGCTTCTACCTTTTGAGCGCATTGCTGTACTCCCGGTCCTTCTTCTTCTTGGCCGCCTCGCGCTCATCCTCCGAGTCGGCGTCGTCGCTGCTGGCGGACCAGTCGAACGAGCGCTTGGCTGGCGGCTCGGTGGACGGGCCTGCGACGGGTGCGGACTCGATGGGGCGACCGGGGCGCGACGACGAAGTCGTAGGTGCTCGCGGCGGCGCGCGCGGCTCCGGGGCAGCCGGCCGTACCGGTGGCGGGGCTGGCTGCCGAGGTGCCGAGGTCCCCGTCGCGCGCGGTTTCGTCGTCGAGCTCGCGGGCGCGACAGGGGCGTGTACCGGGCGTTCAGCGCGACGTGCTACCGGGGGTGGCTCGTCGCGTGGTGGAACGGGAGTTACGGGTGGTGGTGGTGGTGGTGCTCGCGTGAGCTCGTCGATGCGGCGCTCCGCGTCTTCCAGGCGGCGGTGCACGTCGCTGAGCTTTTCGCGTAGCGAAATGTTCAGCTCGCGGCACTCGTCTCGCTCGTCGCGGATGCGGCGGATGTCTTCGCGCAGTTCGTTACGCGCAGCGCGGTCGCGGTCCGCCTCGTGCATCTCTGCGAGTGCCCGAGCGGATCGCAAGTCCGCGCGGTCGGCCGCGTGCGCCTCGCGGAGGTGTCGCATGTAGGGCTCGTCGCAGGGGCACGTCAGATGGCGGAGGCACTGCCAATCTACGTCCCACGAGTAGGGGGCCCTGGATTCATCGGTGTCGATGTCCATGGCTTCCTGCGCGGGGTTTGTCTCGCTCGGCGCGCCTGCAACGTCATTCGTTGCGGGCGCGCCCAAGCTCTGGGTGGCCGCCGGAGGCGGGTGCCCAGTCGCCGGGTCGTTGAGGTTGTCGGGGATGCGGGGAGGGTCGCTGAGGCTGCGGGCGCGGCGGGTCATATTAAGTGGAGGTGGCGGGGGAGCGGTGAAGTGGTAGGCGCCCGCTGGCGCCTCTTTAAACTTTCCGCTTCCCGCTTACCTCAGCCGATATGACCCGCGTGCCTGTGGCCTCGCGAGCTCGATCTGCTGAGCGCCTGATGCACCTCAACTCCGCTGGCGACGACCACCGCGTGGCGGTGATCGTCCCCCTCCCTTGCCCCCATCTTTGCGTGGCAGCGACTCAGGGTCGCTCACCCCGCGAAGTTGGAGGTACCCGTCTAGGGCCTCGAGGTCCTTACAGGTCTCGAGGCCCTCCCAAGTGTGGTCCCCAAGTGACCACCGGACTTCAAGTTCTAGGGCATCGCCATTCCAGCGATGCCCGACTATCTCGTCCACGTACCACTCGTCGGCGTCGGGCTGTCCGAAGTCGTAGAAGCGCCTCGCTTCACAATTTGGGAACACCCTCGCGTCGCTGGCGATGTGCTTCCGGAGTAGTGACGCGTGGAACGTCGGGTGTATTCTACGCGCCCGCAGTTCCTCGGGGAGTTCGATCTTGTAAGTCGAACTCCCGGGCCTCGCCTCGAGGACCTTGTACGGCCCCACGTACTTCGGCAGGAGCTTCTGAGCCCTCCCCTTGGGAAGGCTCAGGTTCTTGGTGCTCAGGTACACCAGATCCCCTGCCTTGTACTCGTCCTCGGCCCGGCGGCGTTTGTTGGCCTGGAAAGTCTGGTCTACTCGACTTTCCAGGATGGCGTCGTGCGCTACCTCCAAGTCGGCGATCGCTCGCTTCGCGAACACGTCGACTCCGCCGTACACGGTGCTGGGTATGGACGGCCCAAACGCCTGCGGGACGTACCCGTAGTTGAGCTCGAACGGTGCGAACCCTGTCGTCACGCTCGAGCTCGAGTTCATGGCGAACTCCACCATGGGCAGTTTGCTGCGCCAGTCGCGTTGGTCAGGCGCAACCATGCTACGCAACATCTGTCCGATGGTGCGGTTCGCGCGTTCCGTCGCCCCATCCGTCTGCGGATGGAACGAGGTCGACATGAGCAGCTTAGTGCCGAGGAGGCGGTGGAGTTCACGCCAGAATATGGATGTGAACTTCACGTCTCGGTCGGACACCATCGTCTGCGGCACGCCGTGCAGCCGTACTATCTCCTTGAGATAGACGTCGGCCAATTCAGCGGCGCTAGTCGTGGTGCGCACTGGTACCAGGTGTACCATCGAGGTTAGGCGGCAAATAACCACCCATAGGTAGTTATAGCCGTCTTCCTCGGGGAATGGACCGGTAAAGTCCATTCCTATGGACTCCCATGGTTGCGCGGGGATGGGCATGGGGTGCAGCAGCCCGGCGGGCGCTGTATTCCCAGGCTTCGACGTTTGGCAAGTCCCACAGGACTTGCAGAACTCGTCGATATTCAGCCCCATTCGCGGCCACCAGAACCAGCGACGGATGTACTCTGATGTCTTTTGCGTTCCCATGTGGCCCAGTGTTCGGTGAGCGGCGTCCGTGATTACTTCACGGAGTTTGCGCTTTCCGAACATGGTGTCGGGGACGCACAGTACGCGGACTCCCATCCGGGATTTCGAATACCAGGCTTCCCCGTCCTCCTCAAACGCGGGGAATTCGCTAGGCGAATTCACGACCTTGGAGAAGAACGCGTCCTTGGCGTATCCCGATCTGAGGGATGCCATCCAGTCTCCCTCGGTCGCGATGCTGTCCGGTAGTGGTGGTCCCTCGCCCAGTGTATCGCGTACTTGCGATGCAGGTGGGGGAGGTGCCGCCAACGTTGGTACGGCCTCGCTCGCGACCTCGCGTGCCTTCACTGCTTTCTTCTTGGGCGCGGCTACTCGCTTGCCAGGGGCAGCGGTTGTCGGCAGTGGAGCTGCGTTCTGCCGCATCTCACGGGCGATACGGTCACGCTCGGCGTCCCGCTCGCGCAACTTCATCGCGCGTAGTTCCAGGATGCGTGTCGGCGGCAGGTCATCCATGTCTGGATCCAACGCTGCGTCGATCGTCACGTATTCCGTACCGGGCACGTCAGGTGGTTGGGATGCGTAGTACCTAGACAACGCATCCGCCACCTTGTTCTGGATCCCCTCGACGTACTTGATCTCAGTATCGTACTTCGAGAGGAATTCAGCCCACCGCGTCTGTCGAGGCAACAAGTCCTTCTGCTTTTGGAAGAACTCGAGCGCCTTGTGGTCGGTGACGACGGTGAATCGGCGACCTATCAGCTTGTCCGACCACTTCGACAGCGCTTCTAGTATTGCGATTGTCTCGTGTTCGAACGTGCGGTAGTTGCGCTGGGCCTCCGTGAACCGCTTGGACATCAGCCCAGCAGGTCTACATGATGTCCATTCGGGGCCCTGGCCATACATTGCGCCGACTCCGACGGTGGAGGCGTCGCAGATGACCCAGATCGTTTCGCCGGTGCGAGGGTCGATCGGGCGCAAGATGGGGACTTTGCACACTAGCGCTTTGATTGTTTCAAAGCACGATGTGTGTATAGCCCGCCACTGGAATATACGACCATTCCGCGTCATTCCGGCCAGTACGGAAGTGTATGCGGATATGTCGGGCAAGAATTGGGACAGATATTGTACAAGTCCCAGGAATTGGAGCACCTCGTTCATGTTCGATGGTGTGGGCCAGTTCCTGACCTTGGACATCTTGTCCGAATCAGCATGGAGGCCGCGGTCGTCTATGACGTGCCCGAGGCAGTCCATGCTCGTCGAGTACAGGTCGCACTTTTCCTTGCTGAGGAAGAGGTGGTTTTTTCGGAGGGTGTCGAACACGATGCGCAGATGGCCTTCATGTTCTTCGATTTCATCGGAGAATATGAATATGTCATCTAGGTACACGTGCACGAACAGCCCGATGCAATCCCTCAGGATTGCCGTCATTAATCTCTGGAATGTGGCAGGGGCGTTGCAGTCCCCTTGCTGCATGACGTGACTGACCTTCGTCCCGTATATGGAGGCGAAGGCTGTCTTCCAGACGTCGTCGGGTTCGATGCGGATTTGTTCGTACGCATCGCTCATATTACGATTACTCTTAATCGTTCTTTTCTCTAACCAGTCAGGCCAAAAAATGTGTGTTTGGATCGTTACCAAAGGAAATTATATCCCACGGTCAAGTCGCGTCGTCCCACCTGCCTAATTGAGTAATTCTTACCTAAGTAGCTTCTGCCCAATGCTTTTTCACACCTTTGCATCTCAAAAGACACTCGTGTCTGTGAGTATTTTGTGTTTTGCAAGCTAAATAGCACAGATATGCATATGATTCGAATTGTTCTGTGATGAGAATAGGAGGCCCTACAGTTTCCGTTTTTGGTAAAAAGTTCCCACGCATGGTGCAGAGAAAGATGACGTAGTTTTCGAGGGCAAACCGCCAATTGATCCGGTTTACTATGTCATTTTTCTCTACTCCGGCTACTACAATACCCGGGCCCAACTGTTTCATTACTAAAAATCCACACACAGTGGGAATTGAACCCACAGCACATGGTTCATAACTTACATAATATAGGCTAAGAGCGTCAACCACTAGACTACAAGGCTGCATATCTATAATAGTTGTGTATAGCTTGTATCAACCTTCTACCTCCTTGTGCCTTACAAAACATTTTGCTCTTTCTATCAGATTCTTGCCTTTTCCCTGATACAATGCACACATATTATATATTGTCGGAAAGCTACAACCAATGCACACACAATGGTCATGGTGCTGGAGTCTGAAGGACTTGTGATGTATCTCTGGTGCGTATTTACCACCTGTGTGTAGACCCAGGTCTACCAAGCGCGGGCATGTGTAAGCCTACAGCTTACTACATACATTTTTCCTTTCTCTTTTCTCTCTCATCGGACTCGTACATAGTATATATTCTCGTCCCCGTACTTACGCACCAGCGCGCCCCGGCAATCGCCGCCCCGCTGCCACGTCACAGTCGCGTTGTGTTCGCTCTGCTCTCTCTCTCCTCATCTACAACTGCCTCTCCTGTACCCACACCTCCTCTGCTTCCTAGCAATCCCGACTTGGTTCCTATCTGCGTCGCCTGATTCTTGTCTTTGAGTGTTTCCGCCGCACGGCGGTCTCCAGCATGTGACCAATGATAAGCCTCACTCCGCGCTCCGATGCAATTCTTCACCAATTTTCGCACTTTTGACAAGTTAACAGTCATGCAATTCTGGAGGTTGGAGAGTCGCACACATGAGCTCCAACCACCCGATATAGTCTCTCTGAATTCTTGCAAGATTGAAGCCAGAGTTCTGACCGTTGGAGTCTCGCAGGGCATTTGGGCGATCGGAATCATACCTTGGACACCACACTCAGACCATCAACTCAGTTGCACACCCCACACACAGTCATCCGACCACTCGCACATTGTTTCAACCGCATCCACATGACCTCGAGCATAGCATCCTCTCACAGCTGTCACAACTTGGCGGGATTTCATATGACATTTTTATTGTCGAGATTGTTGTTAGAACATGTTCGCCACACCGCTCCAATAACTCTGTGACTGCCGGGTACCTCTATAGTTTGCGCCATTATCCTCCATCCATTGTCCAGCTTAGCTCTTGAGCTTACACCACATTTCTCTGATCTAGATTGTTCTGTGATTGCGCCAGTGCTCCAATTATTGCTCCACTGCTCTGACCGTTGCACACACCATCCCAGTACATTCCTCTGAACAATTGCAGTGTTCCAACATCGCAGCACTTGCTTACAACCTATCCCATATCGGAGCGCATTCTATTGTTCGCTGCGTCTCCATTGTGTTCAATTATATTCATATTGTCTTGTCCCACACTGTAGGACACCTCTCCCACACTTCTTGACAGTACAGACCATTCCCCATGTGCTTGCACTGCCCCTCACTGGTCTCTTCATCTTTAATGGTCATACACACAGTGTCTGATCACTCACAGTTACTTGCATCATGTGTTCTTACGTCTGGACTCCCGTTGATAATTTTCCAAACGCTTGCACATTCCGATCATCACCTCCAATCACACACCCCACGCACATATGAAACACTCTGTTCGTCTTTGGGATCCTGACACTTGCTCACACACATTACAATATCCTCTTTGGTGCTCTAGTAGGGATCTGGTTTCGGACACATGTGACATTACCACCCTACTACATGTGGGTGCCCAACACCACAACTTTGTCCTGACATTCCAATACATCATAGAGTCACTTTCCTGCAAGCAGAGCCAGAGCCATTAACCCCAAGTATTATATCTGCAACATATTCAAAACAACATAACCATACCAGGCAGTCAGTTGTATGTTGGATGGGTTGTATGTTGGATGGCCAAGCCCCCCTCCCCCCTAAATGATTAAGAGTAATTGTACTGCCATGCGTGCATTGGCCCATTAACCCCAAGTCGATCTTGGAACGATATTTCGCGCGCGCGACGTCCATCCGAATCTGATCCTGGTCGGGGAATGGCGTTACGTCCTTGTGCGTGTTGTCGTTGCGCTTGCGCGCATCGACAACCGTCCGTAGCTTCCCTGACTTCTTTGGTATGCAAAGAAGTGGGGCGGCTTGCGGTACTGTACGCATTTCCCACCACCCGGCTGCCGTGTATCGCTTGATTTTCTCCATTAACTGGGGTTTGAGCGCATCCGGGCATCGCGGGAGGTGGTAGGATATAACCAGACCCTCATCAATCAGGTTGATGCGGTGGTTGACTTCGCGAAATGGGGGGAGCTGGAGCGGTACGGGGCACATTATATCCGCCGCCCGTTCCATCCATTTCGCTCGGTTCACGTTTATCGTGTTCGCGAGGGGAAGCGGGTCCCTTGGGGTAGCCCCTCCTCTCGTTTTGCGTCCCTGCCCCATCCCATCCCTTGGCACATTCGGTGTCCCGTGTGCCATCGAGGTAGCGGGTTCCACGTGAGTGGAGCCCGCTTCCTCGATTCAATCATGGATGGGGCGCGCGGCATTGACCCGCAGGTCTGCGCGCGCGCGCGGGCGTGGCCAGTGGCGTCGCGCCCGCTTGCTCTCCTGTTCAGGAGTGAGTGCGGGGAAGGTGTGCTCGCCTACCGTGATCGTATTGTCACGGAAGTTGAGGAGCACACCGTGCCGCTTGAGAAATGGTACCCCGAGTATAACATCGTAGTGATCGATGTTAGCTATGTCGAGGTAGGTCGGGTAGCGCTGCTTGCCTATCCCGACCTCGCAGTTGGTTCCATAGTTGATCTTCGACTTGGATCCGACGCAGCCCAGTTGCAGTGTCATTGGCCGCTTCAGCTCGAATATCCCGACCCGGGATACCGTGGCTGCTTCCGGGCTGATGCTGTCTGCGGTGCTGCCGCTGTCGAACAGGGTGTAGAACGTCTCGCCATTGATGACTATGTCACCTGCGAGTACGGTCTGCCCCTCGTCCGAGCGAGTGGGTTGCTCCGAGTCCGGTACGTTCTTGCGCAGGTTTGCCATGTATACCCAGCGAGGGGTGTCCTCGCTGGTCTTACTGGCATTTGTTCGCATCGCGAACATCCTGCGTGACGGTCCGGCGTCAGGTCGAGGCAAGGGGGATCTCCTGGACAGTCTGTCTGCAACATTCGGTGTCGAATGTTCTGTCTGGGAGCCCTCGGCTGCTGGCTCGGCGGATGCATTGTCCGGTTCATTGCGAGGATACGGTGGAGGAGGCGGAACTTGGTCGTCATCGTTCCGAGCGCCCTCGTTGCCCCCTCCCCCTGCGGCCGGCTGGCGGAATCGGGCTGGTACCGGCCATGCCGTCTGCCCGTACCCATCCGGCCACAATGGTGCTTGGGGCGCGCGGCGCTCGAGGCGCTGTACAAGATTGAATGCATTCCGCATCCCAGCGTTGTACGCGCGCTCCATGTCGTCGGTCGCGCGGTTGGCGGGTGCGAATGCTACTAGCGCGTGTGCAGCATGCGCTAGTGCATCGTTCCACCCCGCGCTGTAGATGTCCGCGCGCACCCTGCTCTGCAGGTCCATGGCAACGAATATGCTGTCGTTGCGCTGCATCGCATAGTCGCGATGGTTCACAAACAGCAGGCATACGAAGCACTCCGTCCCATGCACGATCCCGAATACGTGATCGAGCATCCAGCGCTGTCGCTGGGGTATAGGCTGGCCGGTTCGCAGACATTCTGCCAATCGGTCTGCCTCGTACCGGATGCGTCGGTGGTCCCGCTGGTTGTACCACCAGACCTGGTCGAGGAGGCGGCGCTCGTCTTCGGGCGCCGACTCGAGGATGTGCAGGACGGTTGGGTTTGTCGGCAGGAACAAATCCATGCTCTCCGCAGGTAGCTGTGCGTTGTCGGGGAGGCGCCCTTGATCCGACGTCGGATCACTCGGCATTTCCCCCCCTGTTATTGCTATGTACTGTACCGTGGCACGTACGTGCTGTCGGTAAGTATTTGCATACGACGCGGGAATATTGGGGAAGTCCCTGTCTCGCGCGGCACGGGCTTCAGGCGGGCTAATCCAGTACGGCACTTGCACCGCATCTGCTGGGTTTTGGCCCTCCTGCGATACCGACACTCGCGTGAACAGGTCGTCCACCCATTGCACGCCCGTGTCCCAAGGACCTCGTGGGCGAGGGCGAGGGTCCTCTTCCACCTCATCGTCCATGGCGATGAGGGGTGGAGGCTCGTCGTCGTCGTCCACCTCCTCGATTACGTCCTCGCGCAGGCGCATAGAGAATGTGCGCATGCTTGCGAGTCGCACTGGGGGACCCTCATCATCGTCGTCATCGTCTTCGATGGCGTCGTCGATGAATTCGAAGTCCTCGGCGTACTCGTCTGGGGACTCGTAGTGTTCCCCAATCGGTAAATCGTCCTCGTCGTCCGCCGCGTCATCTGTTGGTGCCGACGCGTCGGTTCCTCCAGTTTCAGGACCCACAGGTTCGTCATCCGAGTTGTCGTCGACAACTCGGCTGGCAAACAGTCGTGGTTTTCCGAACTGGGGGCACTTCGGGTCGGTGGAGTAGTGTCCCATTTGCCCACATGCGTAGCATTTGACGGGTCGGTCTGCCGCTGGCGGGGCTCGCCCAGTGGCCGCCGTTCCACGGAACGGGGCTCTGTCGCGACTCCCAGTGGTGACCGCACCGCTCGCTCGCGGGGGCTCCGTCGCCCGCGGTTCAGCGCGCGCAGCTGCCGCCCCGGCCGCCCTATGCCGCTGGGACGGGCGGGGAGTTAGGCGCGGGGCGGGGCGCGGGGCAGTTGTGGGTGTTCTGCGCTCCGTGACCATGCCGCTGCTCCGACCCGCTGTGCCGGTGCCTTTGCTAGCAGTCTGCTGGCGCTCGCGATAGGTGGTCATGAGGAGGTTACCCTCCTCCGCCTGGATTGCGGTGGCTAGCAGTGTCTCCATGGTAGTGTACTCGGCGGACATGCCTCTCACTCGGAGAAGCAAGTCCGCTATGTCCTCTGGGAGGCCGCTGATGAATACACGCCTGAACGTGTATTCATCGGGTCGTTCCACCATTCGAGCGGAACGCTCGCGCAGCTCGTTGTAGAACCCGGCAACCCCGCGTTTCCTGGAGAATCGCGTGGCCATGAACCGGGTCGCCGCGCCCTGCGCCGATGCAGAGTGGATGAACCGCCCGTGAAGGGCCACGATTGCGTCCTCAAAGGTCCAGTCGCGGATGAGGCGGATGGGCGATTCAATCTCCTGGGAGTACCATCTGGCGGCCTTGCCGTCCAGCATGGATCCCAGTATGGTCACCCGTTCGTCGTCTCGATTGGGACCCGTGACGTGGTTGAGTCTCATCCATCGGAGGATGGCACTCAACCACAGTTCGAATGCGTCTAGGCTGTCCTGTCCCCCGTACGTGTCGGGGAACATAATTTTGTAGGCTCTCCCGAGTCCGGGGACGTGCACAGTCGCGCGGCCCACGCGGTCTCGGATCATGGCGATGAGTCGGTCCAGTACCGCCTCGAGCACAGAGTAGGCTCGGGGTGGGGGGTCGTTCATCCCATGGCCCTGGCCTTGTCCTGGGGGAATCGGGCGGCGGGCGATTGGGGGAACCGCGCGTTCCCCTTCATCGTCCCACTGCCTCTGATCCAATCTGGGATCGGCAAGGTGCCGCGGCGCGCGATGCGGGGGTTCTTCACGCCTCGCGTCGTCCCGTTCGGCAATCTGTGGACCAGCCTGATGGCGGGGGGGCGCTTCATCGTCCGCGACGATGGCGCGCTCCCTAGCTTCGGCGGCAAATCTCTCATTTACCTGAGCCCGTCTCGCGGCGAGGCGATCCGCGGCAGCTCGTCGGTTGGCTTCCTCGGGTGTCTCTGCGCGTTCCGGGGGCGGCATCGCATTAGTGCGATGCGGCTCCGGGGCTGCCTCAGTTTGCTCGGGCGAATTTCTCCCCGAGTGGTCCTGCGGCTGTTCCGACTCAGCGTAATACTCTTCCAACGTGTGCAGTGCCGCGTACGCGTCGCGTATGCTTTCCGCTGAGTCCTGCACGGCCATACTAGTGGCCGTAGCATGGGACTGCAGTGTGGCCAGTAACCGCTCACCGCGCATCAATCGTATGCGTACGTTCCGTGCGAGCTCGGTCGGATCGGCGGCACGCAATTGTGCTAAGTTTTCGCGGTTCTCGTGGCGCGGTGCAGATGGCCCTGCCATCGGCTGGGACCTTGACGGGCTCCCCAGCCGGGCGTACGGGTTCTGCATGTCGTTGCGCGAGTTGCGGAGGGCGATGATCAAGTCTTCATCGACTTCCGCAACTTCAGGTTCAGCGTCATCGGGGGCCGTCTGCTCATTATGATCGACGGCCTCGGGTACTTCCCGCGCGCGGGCCTTCCCTTTTCCCTTCCCTCTGTCAGAGGGCAGGTTGTCGGGAGGTGCCGGCGACAGCGGGGACGACGTGCGGTCTCGCCCTTGCACGTCGTCGGGCGTTCCCTGGGTGATGCTCGTTGACTCAGGGATCATTGGTTGGGTGTCTGTGACACCCGTTCCGCCTTCGCTCTGCGAAGTCGGGCCGGCGAGTCTCGACGAACGGCGAGGCTCGCTGGAGGGGGTCTTTTTGGCTGATGCCATGCTCGGGGGGTCTCTATATTCGCTGTTTTGTATCCGTGTGGGATTCAAAAAAGTGTAATGAGAACGCCCTTGTAGCTTACGGCTCACGCGTAATGAATCAAATCCACGTATAGAGACGTGGGGGGATGGATTCACGAAGGCGTGAGTGGATGTAATATACAAAGGAGTGCTGCCCGCTCGTCGACGACGAGCGAGCCCTAACTACTGCCATCCACGTGACACTGATCCGTGGTTGATCCGCGATGCGGATCAACCGGTCCATCTCCCCCGGCCCGAGCTTTACAGGCGCCAGCGCCAGCTCGTGTGTTCAACGTTCGAAGGTCATCGCACTCGTGCGATGACCGTCTACCTTACAATGTGCTTGCACTGCCCTCCTGACAGCGCTGATCACTTGCTCCACATTGTTCTCCACAGCATCGCAGACCTTCTGATATGTTCTATGGACTCTCCCCCATTGTCTGTACCATGTGCGACTTGCGCACCATCGTTTGCTTTTGTTCCGACTCGTTTTCCTTTGTTCCGGCTCCATTCTCGATCGGACTCGTACTGTAGCGGTCGAAACACATAAATAGCGGTCGCATCCATGCTGCAATACAGATTCGGTTCCCCCCGCACGGTTCAGATCTCATTCGACGCCCATAACGCCTCGTCTCTATCGTATAGTTAGCTCGAGGCTAGCTCTGTCGCCTTTGCCTTTGCCTTTGTCTTTGTTGTCGTCGTCCCGCACTCAGCTTATCGTTCTCCTCGCTCTCATCTTGTTCCATCGTCGTCCCATTAGCCGTTGCCCTCGCACTTCGTCGCTCCGACCGTCTTGCGACATCGGAGATCGCAGTTGCGTTCCGCTCGTCCCGCAGCAATCGCAACATCGATTGGCGTGCTCGCACCACTCATTCCTATCTTCCGACCACCGCCCCCGCTCCTCCGACCGTCCACACGCCTCTGCGTCGTTGCCTGCACGACTCATCGTCGCTCCGACCGTCTTGCAACCTCGGAGATTGCAGTCTTGACTCTGTCGTCTCGCAGCGGTCGCAGCCTCGATCGCACCACTCGCACCACTTGTCCACACATTCCGACCATCGCATCTGCGCCTCCGACCCCTCATTGACGATTCTCCGACCGATCACGCATTCCGACCGGCGCATCCGATCGCACACCTCCCCACACCCGTCGGAGACGCACTCCGATTGTCTTCGGGACCCTGACGCTCACTCGCACACATCACGGTACCCTCACCAGCGCTCTAGGGATCTGGTATCTGACACATTACCACCCTACTACCTGTGGGTGCCCATCAACGTGTGCGCGTTTGGCGAATGAATCGATGAATATGCGACAAACTCCGATGGTTCCTAGGAATGCGCGAACGTCTGAGAGGTCTTTACAAGGGCCCCAGTTGCGGATCACTGAGACGGTCGAGTCGTCGGGGCAACGTCCTTCTGGTGTGCATCGATGTCCTAGAACGGTGAACTCGCGGCTGATGAGGATCGACTTGGTTCCAGAGAACGTTCCTCCAGAGTACTTCATGCGCTGCAATATGCGATTGACATTCTGGAAATGCTCCCAGACAAATCGGCGAATCCCTGCGTTCTCGGGGATAGCTTCTGCAATGCCATTTTCGTCGGGGTACTCGGTCGGAGGTCCTTTGAGTGGTACGTCGTCGATGTAGGGGACTGTAATCGCTGGAATCTCGGGCTGCAGAATATGCGTGACATCGTCGTGGAAAATAGGCACTGAGTTTGTCCAACCCATCGGAAGGGTGACAAGTCGTTGGGCTCCAAAGGGCGTCTGGAACGTCGTGAAATCTCGAGAGCGTTCGTCGATAAGTCGCTCGTCGTATCCGACGTATGAATCAAGTATTCCTCTGCATGCGCGACCACCAAACTGTTCGGCGAGATGCTCCGGCGTCGGGGGGACTCCAGAGTGCGCGATTGTGACGGCGTTGAGAGGCTCGAGACTGTGTACGATTCGCAGCGACTTTCCGTCTTTCTTTGCGACACAAAACCAGCGAGAGCGATAGGATGAGTTCGAAGGCTTGTAGGTGCCCGCATCCATCTTGCGACGAATGAGTGCACAGACTTCCTTGTAAATGCCAGGTGGAATCGGAATATTTCGCTGTACCCAGGGTGTATGCGGTACGACAGGGATCTGCACAGGTTGAAAGAATTCTTGCTTGAAGCTGCCTCGCTCAGTGTCGTCCCAGGCAAATGCGTCATTGTGCACCGAGATGATATGATGAAGGAGGTCGCGTTCAGCTGGCTGTAGGAACGCATAGCACTCTTGGTGATCGACAGTGTCTTTGCGTTCTTGTGTGTAGCGTCCTGTGGGAGTAAACGGCGTCGGATGCGTCTGGAGATAAGGTAGCGATGCGAGCGGGTCTCCTTTGATGTCTCAGATGATGCGAAATTCTTCTGCGACTGAACCTAGGATTGGCTTGACCTTCTGCGAGACAGGTTTGTACTTGCGCTTGGCGAACGTGGAGCGAGTTGGGAGGTCGGGGGTCTCGGGCGCGAACTCAGGCGAAGTGTGCGAACAAATATTTGGCTTAGAAGCGGTAGGGAACGTCGGGCGAGTTGCTGCGATAGTCGGGGCGGAATTGGGAGATAACAGAGTGAAAGAGGAAGGCATAGCATGATCGGGGAGTAAAGAGCGAACATCGGAAGCGGTCAAATAGGCGAATTGAAGCGAAGACTCGTCCGCCGAGTCGAGTGTGGTATATGCGATAGCGCGGACATTTTGATTGTCGCCTTCTAGAATGAGGACGACTTCTTCTCCGTCGGCGAGATGTTCAAGCAGTGAATATTGTCTCAGCGGGGACTCGAAATCGATGCTTCCCTCGGGCGAACGTAGGCACGGTCGTCACGCTCGTCGAGTTTGGGCAACGCAAGGTAATCGTCTGATCTTCATTCTTGAAGTTGCGCACGATGCTCTCTGTCAACGCGTCGAATGGGCGACCAAGTAGGATGTCATAGGCGACGTTGCGGATGACATGTATCTGCAAATAGACGGTGATGTTCGCTATTTTGACTGGGACGTTGCGTGCTAAACCAAGCGAGCTGTCGAAATGTGTATTGGCACTTTGAACGTGAATGCGAATCGAGGGGTCGTAGGCGAGACCGAGATGATGGCAAATTTCCTCAGACATAGATATGATCTGCGAGCCTGGGTCCGGCAAACATTCGAATGTATCCTTGTTGTCGATGATCGCGTCGATCGAGCGAAGCGCTGCCGATTCTCGGGCAACTGTGAGGGTCTTTGGCTCCTCCTCAGGCGAGAGATCCATTAGATATGATTCGTACGGGTCGTCGAGGACTAAAACACCAGGCGGAGGGTTGCTGCGATCGGGTGCGATGACGCGAGGAGCGGGGACAAAGTTGGCAAAGGTCCTGGCTTCAGCTTCTGCGATAGCTGCCTCCGGCGAGACGACAGCTTCTGCGACTTCGTCGAAAGTGGACATAGTGTACGTGACTTTCTCATTTGCTGATTGGCGAGGTGTTACGACGTCGCGGTACTTGGCCGCGAACCTCTGGCGAAAGCGATAGGAGCTCCTCGGGTGTGAGCGTAATCGAACTGGCTTTCATCGAGCGGGCGAAGACGTTGTCTGCAATCTCTGCCTTGTGTACCGGCGCGTTTGTCTTGTATGCACCGTCGCGAGCGTTCGCCTGTGGTCTAGGTGGGTCGGCTGGGACGAAACGAGGCTTGACTGGGGCTGTGGTAGCGTCGCGCGCTTCAGCGAAAGGGTGCACTGGTGCTTGGGGAACTTGCGGCGTATGGCTCGTGGCTGGAGCGCGAACGTCTCGGGTGGAAGCTGCTGGGTTATGCGCAGGCTTTGCGGCCGCAGGTCGACAAGAGGGCACTTCAACGCCGTCGAAGACCAGCTTGTACGACTCGCGTGAGCCTCGCAGTGCAGACAGCTCAGCTTCGAGAGCTGCGATACGATCGTCGGTGGACAGCGTAAACGTCGATAGCGGTTCGATTGCGATCATCATCTGCGCTTGGGCGCGCTGGCCTGGGTTTCGCCTGTGCCATTCCATAACACGTTCGCGAAGATAGCTGCCGACAATCGAGGTCGGAACGAAGGCACCACTGGCTAGGATAACGCGTCCTTCGTGGTTGCGCTTGACATACCCTGTGCGAATGTCTTCGTCGACGGTGAGGCATTGCACTATACGATGCTCGGCGATGCCACAGTAATGGCAGCGATTGTCTCGACGAGGAGCGTCGGCGGGCGCGGGCGAATTCGTGGTGGATGTCGCTGGAGCGATAGCGTTCGCCTGAATCGCTTGCGTGAGCGATCGGACAAGCGTAGCGAGTAGCTCCTCGGTCTTGATTGCTGGAGCGGACGCTAGCGACGAACTGGCGATGCTGGTTGAGTCGGTGTGCACGGACGGTGCTGCTGTGTCATGGAGAACATAATTGGCTGCGTCCTTAACGTCTGCGACGAGATACGGGTCCTCAGGCTCGTGATCTGGTTTCTTGATCTGCAAGCAAGCGTGGACGAACTTCCAGAGCTCAGGTGGGAATGCACGAACGAACTCGCGCTGCTGCTGCAGGTCGGAGAGTCGGCGATGGCGGATGAGATAGCTGGAGATGGCTAGGAAGTCTCGATGGAACGCAGCAAACTCTTCGATTGTCGCGATGCCTCTCCGATGGCGGTCAGCGACCAAGCGCTCGAGATCGGCGACAGAGTACGCTTTGTCTTCACTAGCACCTGGGTAGAGCTTTGCGACGGCTTCCTTGAAGTCCTTGTACATCTTGGTCGCGTCGGTGAACTCGGGCATAGCGTCGAAAAGGTCGGCGACTTTGATCGGGACATAGCTCTGCGCCCATTGCTTCTTTGCTTCACCATCGGCGACGGCACAACGCAGGAACAAGATCTCGAGGTCGGCGAAAAATCGCCTAATTGATCGGGGCTGCTCAGGCGTAAACGTTGGAGCGGTACGATCACCACGGGCGGGCATAGCGGGAGTAGCCATGATGCGACGAGGTAGGGGATGGACTGGAGTGGGTAGGGCAGTTGTAGGGAGTGGATTGACGATAGACGATGTCGGACGTGATGCAAGGCAATCGGTGAGATTACGGGGTGGCAATAACGGCTGTGGCGATGGCGACGGGGGTGTGCGATCGGGTGTGCGACGCGATTGCGAGCGATGCAAAGGCGATGGTGTAGCGTCTCCAGGGAACGGCGAAAGGTCTCCTAAAATTTGCTGAACCTCGCTGTCGCTGTGTGAGATGTCGGAGAGGTTGTTGTGTGTTGCAAAAGGGCTGGGAACGGAGGAAAAGAGCTCTCCTGGACTGGGGGGCCAAACGACGAACGATTCACGTAGCTCCTCTGCGAGCGACGAGACGCGAGTCGGATAGCGATGCTGACGAGAGGGAGGAGTCGAGGATGAGCGTCCTGGAAGAATTCTGGTAGTGCCCCTCGCGGTGGGCTCCACAAATGATGACCAAACTCGTCGGACAGGCGGTCAGATGACAAAACCAAACCCTGCTCGTCGAGTAGTACTGTTTTAGTTGGGGGGCGTGTCCCAGGTCTACCAGAGGGCTCGGAGAGTCGCAGCTGTCACTGGGGAAGTGTAGCGGGCGACGGGGGATGAGGGGGAGTGTCGGCGAAGGTGTGGGCGGCAATATGGTGGGAGTCATCACTTCATGTCACCCCGGAGTAAATTTATTTGAGTCCCCATAATTAAATTTTGTTAAGAAACTACCCCCTGTTTGACAGTAAATCCGCCGAGTTGGATTTTTTCGATTTTTCTAACCCTAACCCTAATCTAGCGGCCAAATTATGGCCAGGTCACCGACCCTTCCCGGTCCGAAGTTTCGCCTCCCGAGCCTTCCTCTCCTCCTCCGCAGCATCGAGGTCCTTCTGGGAGACGCCCCGGTGGGACTTGTACTTCTTCACAGCATATTCAGCAACAATACCTGTAGCCCCTAGCTCATAGACGCTCATGTACCGCCTGGCACAACGAAAGAAGCGGCGAATGGTGACAACAGGACAGGCATCAAGCGCCTCGTATAGAAGCAGCTTCCCTTTCTGGAAGTGGCCGGTTGACCGCTCCCGAAAGTATCGCTTCAAATATCCCCAGTAATATTCGATCGGGTTCATCTCAGGATGGAACTTCGGCAAGAAATGACAAACATCTCCTGCCTCTTCAATAGTCTATGACATTAGGGTCAGAGCAGGTTACTGATGAGCACTAGAACTCACCAGCTCCAGCAGGGATTTTTGTCTTCGGAAGTCCTCCTGCGTTGACAGGATCCAACGCATGCAGCAATCGGTGACCTCATCATCATCATCGCTCCCAGAATCCTCTGACGGGATGTCGTCCTTGGGATCTGCGGTGGCCTCCGGTTTACGTGCCTTCCGAGATTTGCACCGCTCGCAATCGCCGATAAGCTTCTTTGTACCAGGACCAATATACCCCCGCTCTTCGAGGACGATGCGCATGCCCTTTGGCTTCCCCTCCTGGGCTTTGAAGGGATGATCAGAGGGCAGTTTTTCGGGGAACACAAGGGACTGTGGCTGGCCCCCATGTCCGAATGGATTATCGAGTGGAATTACGGTGTCGTGCATGACTGCCTGCTTGCCGCCAGGATTCACGTTCATCTTTGCAGCCGACAGGGCATCTTTCGCCATGCTGTCATGACACGAAGAATTGTCATGCACCCAGTGAATGATGCATTTCGGGAAGAGCCTGTGTGCGATCGGAATAGCATTTTTTAGCTGCGGACCTTAGTCAGAGGGATTTATCGTGTGCAGATTCAATTCTTCACTTTACCTGGGCTATCATTTGGTCTGTATTCTAATATGCATCACTCCCTGGCTTTGACGATGGATATATAACAACACGAGAGTCTGTGACCGCAAGTCGGCTGCCATCCGGGAGGGATTTATTAGCCTCAACCAATTCATCCGTCAGAGCGAGATTTCCATATCTTTCGCAGATATACCCTGAAACCATCATTAGTCTGCCGCGATCTTTTTTCTTCAGGACGTGTTCCCCGGCCTTGAGCCAATAGTCCCCATTTTGCGAGTCATTAGTGTGGAAGCCCGCTTCGTCTTGGAACACCCAGACATGCTCCCTCTCCCCATCATCCACCAACGGCAGTGTCTCAACCATCTCAGGTCCTTCATATTGAGCCATCAGTCTATTAATGTTTGTTTCCATCAACGTGTTGGTGTCCGCGCGAGACAACAACACTAACCGTGAGATGTCTTTTATCTCCTGCAGATAAGCTGCTCGTCGCTTTCGCACGTCCTTTCGCTCATGACCGTCAAAGTATATCCCTTTTGAATGCTTGCGCCGACGATATCCAAGCCTCAAAAGCCAACGACGAGAAGTCGAGAGACTTATGTGGTTCTTTGCTGTCTTCAAGGACGGCAGTATTTGCTCGCAAATGTGACATTGAAGGAGTTGCGGAGTTACCTGAGATGTCGGCTTTTGGTGAGTGATTACATTGTGCTCGACAACTCGCTGCGCTCACCTGTCCCGTTTTGAGAGTCCGGAGCCAGCGCTGGATCCCCATGAAGACCGCTTCATCATCTAGCCAGGCCCGACTCACTTTCCGTTGGCCTTGACGACTCGCCCGCAGCGCTCCATGCTGCTCAAAGAACCGTGCTTGAGCACACAGAACACGCGCGAATGCAGGACCTCGCCCAAGATTATGGGTGATCCGTGCAGCAGCCTTGACACGGCCTTGTCGCGGGATCCATTGGTAGAAGTTGACGAGGGAAGCAAACATGATTTCGGAGCGGTAATTCTTTGCTTTCCTCGCCTTCTTGAGACACTCACGAGCCATGGCTTGGAGTTGTTTCAGGTCCTTCGATGCCGCGTCGTCAAGAACATCATCCAACCACTCAGCCACCACTTCCACTTCCTCCACGGCCTCGATAACTTCGGCATTGACATCCCCGTGACCTTCCTTCTCTGCAGCAACATCTGTTTCATCCAGTGCTGCAGCCGGTGCGGCATCGTCTGTGACATCGGCGCGCTCCGACGACGGCCGACTTCCACTGCTATCACCTCCTTCACCCACCTCTGTCTCCGTCTCTTCTTCCTCCTCCTCGCATTGCACCACTTGCTCTGGCCCACCTGTCATCTCCAACACCTCGACCTCATTATCACTCAACCCGAAGTCGGAGTCTTCGCACGTCTCCATTGGTGCGGGCACGAAGACTGGGAAAAATGAGGTGAGCCTGCTCTGCCTCCCAGAAGGCTTGCTGCGAGCCCGAATTGACGACAAACGACGCTTCAGATCATCTGTTGCCTCGCCTGCATCGTCCGCTTTTGTTTTGGTGAAGTCCGTCAACAATTTGGCCCGCTTTCTGCGAGCGGACCTCTCGGAGTCACCTGCGACACCATAAGGCCCCCTTTTTTTCCCGGTCTTGTTGCGAGCACCACCGGAACACTCCAATGGTCCATCTAGCAAGTGTTCTGCGCGTCTCCGGTCGGCTGCCCGTCTTTCCTGGACCACCCGTGTGTGGTTGGCCTGTCTTTGCTTGACACGCTCGTCCCAGGTGAGTGGCAGCTTGATTTGCCTCCATTCATCATCTGACAGCGCAGAATCGTCGCCAGGTTCATTGCTTTCTATGTCCGACGTGTCTGCGAGGGACGCGTCGTCGGTTTCAAGGGGTAGGGTGTCGGGTCGGGGCACAATGTCGTCATGTGTGCTCAGAGTGTCGGGTTTGAGTGCGGAGAATTTTCCTCCATTCTTCCGGACTGCCTGTGACTTCTTAGAGGGTCTTGGCATAATGAGGAGTGGTTGGTAGCACTGAAAACGCGACGAGACACGTCTGCGCATGAGCAGACGGTGATGGAGAACCCCATCCTTGCGAAAATGGAAGTCACGTGATGTATTTGGCGGCCAAATCATGGTCAGAAAGTCAAAATTTCTTGCCTCGAGAAGATGACCCGACCATTCGACGCACTACATCTAAATCTACTAACTGGTGGGTTCTCAGCAGCATCGGGCACTTTTACCAGCCTCCATTAACTCTCGACTTTTCAGCCACCAGATTTGTCATAAAGTCGTGACTCCCACCATACAAGGCTTGGGGTGGCGTAGCGAGAGTCGGGGAGGTAGGGCGAAGGTCGGGGACGATAGGCAACGCTGGGCGACGATGGGCGACGATAGGGCGAAGGTTCTCAATATGCAAGTGCGTAAACGATGCGCTGCGAAGGTGAATTCGATGTTGATGTCGATAAAAGGGCTAAACGATGCGCTGCGAAGGTGAAAGACGATAGTTCTCGAGGTTTGAGGTGCTGTCTCTGGGGGGAGAAGTTCCTATTGCATGCAGACACTGCTAGCTACACTTATACATGGGAAAATGTGTCGGAGTAGCTACATGAGTCATGCGATGCAGTCAGCGAAGCCGTGCGAAGCATCGGCGAATTATAGCGAATGAGAGAGAAGAGATATCAAAGGCCTAGACACAAAAGCGGAGATATCTCCAGCAAAGTCTCCGAGACGCTCGGGGCGCATCAGCGACGCATCAAAAGTGGTCGTTGATCCGGATCACTGATGGCTCGGGCTTGGGCACTGTCTCCTGCGTTGCTGAGCGATATCTCGATGTTCAGCGAGTCACTGTATCGTTGGCGAGTTGCTGAGAGACCCTAGACGTGTATCTGAGCTCGCTGAACATAGGCAAACATAGGCGAACGGCTGGAACATGAGGGGACAGTATCGCGACGGTCTAGGCGCAACTATGATGCTATCTTCGGCGAAACCTCCGGGATGCTCGGGATGCGACAGCGATGCATCGGGAGTGGTTGATGATCCGGTCCGCTGATGTCTCGGGCTCGGGGATCGTCTCCGATGTCGCTGGGCAATAGCTCGATGGTCTGGGAGTCTGCGCTGCATCTCTGAGTCGCTGGGAGGTCGGGCATGTGCAGCTGTGTCCGCTGAGTACAGGCGAGCGCCGGCAAACGGCTGCGATGACGTGGACGGGGTCGCTATCTCATGGCTCGGGCTTCGGCGATGTGGGCTAATTGATGTGAGACATGGCCAAGATCCGACGGACTATGCAGTTGATGGACTGCTCTAGATGCTCGGACGAGTCGGGCGACCGCGGCGATGACGTGGCTGGCGCAGGCGGACGGTGCAAACATGTAGCGATGCTCGGGCGAAGCAGCGATGTCAAGTGCGAGTGTGCGCGAGCTGTGTATGCACGCCTGAACGTATAGCGAGTCGGTGCGACCTTGGGAGAACATTTTCCGACTGCTGATGAGTGACTAGGGTGCAGGGGACGTGGCGTGACTTTGGCGACTGTCGTAGGATGATGTGCGAGTAAGAGCGAGCATCGGCGAACTGCAGCGAACGATTGCGCGGACAGCTACAGCGCTAGCTGTTGTGCGAGTGTGTCGGCAGGAACGATAGAGTCGGGGATGCGTGGCGACGGTCGGAGCTGCTGTGTGAGTGCCACAGTGCATCTAAAATGCGCAAACAGTAGCCACGCGCGTAGCAGGCGTATCAACGTACGAGCAATCTGTTGCGCAAGGCCGTCATCTGGCTTTTGAATATGTCAATAATCTCCGCACGAGTTGCCTTCCGCCCTGGAATTACTACGCCATTAGTAGCGCGAGCAGCAACATTAATCATGTTCTTGAAGCTTGGATGATCAAATGCTTGAATCGGCTGCACAGCACGTCAGCAAAATTGATCACAGGAAAATCAAGAAGCCCATACCTGGTTTGTCTCTATAAGCCATTGGATCGCGGCGTTGCGAAAGAGCTTGTCCGATGATGGGCACCAGACGGTAGTAGGGCGGAAATGGGTAGTTTCCTATCCCTAGAGCGCTGTCAGTGGTACCGCGTTGTTGTGCGAGCGAGTCGTCACGTTCCCAAAGGTTCGCGAAGTGACTCCACCGATACGCGGATCGTGGTCATAACGAGGATACGGATCGGAATGAGGGTTCGGCGTGTGCGCCGGACCAGGAAACGGGAAGGAGAGAGCGTACGAGTCACCGAAGTGACGAACAAACGAAGTCGCAACGAGCGAGCTCCGAAGTTGGACGCGGAGGAGCGCGGAATGACGATGGAGGGAGGGAGAGAGAGATCGACGTAACACGAGGTTCGGCTTTATACGTTGATCGGTGCGATGGGTAGTTGGGTGACTTTGGACAACTTCGGCTTGAGGACGAAGTGATGTGTAATGGGGAACGCGTTCGTCGTGGGCCTGAACTTGAGGAGGCCTCGAAGGTGATATCAAAGTGGATGAAGGTCTGTCGATGGCGATGTTCGAGAGGCGAGGTTCGGTCGACGATGTTCGAGAGGCGAGGTTCGGGAGGCGAGGTTCGGAAAGCGAAGTTGGGGTACGTGGTGTGAAAGGCGAAGGTCGAAAGCGAAGTTGAAGGCGAGCGTATTGGGGCGTGCGGCGTAGTCGAAAGTGAGGTTACGGGCAATAAGGAGAACAAGGGAGTACAACAACAGTAAGAGCTGTCGATGCGGGCGGTTTGCAACGTCTCTTTTGAGATGCTGACTATGAGGGGGGAAAGTAACTTGTTATTCAGTGTGATATCAAGTCGTATTTAAGCTACAACGAGTGTGAGACCGTATTGTACGGAAACGAACATAGGTAGGTGCGTACAGAGACGAAACACGAGCGAAGTGGATAAGGATCATGTGTCGCAAGTCGAGGTGGGTTGGAACGAGCATATGTAGCGAGAGAGAGCTCTCATGGGGAACGAGAACGATGGATACCAAACAAACGATCAGCGCTGTCGCTACGATGTGATATACAGAAGGATGAAGTACGAACGATATTGTGGAGACGCGCCTCAGCGGTATAAGGCGCGCCAAACGTATATCCGCGAGCCGAAGTCACAGCGAGTGGCGGACGATCTCCCGAAGTGGCTTGGAAGGGAGCCATGGCTTCGGGCTCGGTTCGCCTCGGCTCGGAAAGGTCGGGACGATAGAGGGGATCAATCGGGAACGCTATAAGTGAGGGGGAGAATCGGACAGGGAAGTACCGGGTGGCAGCCGGTCATCTCGGAGATACGCTCACGGGGCGTTTCACTACGCTGATCTTGGTCCGGCAGCGACTTTGTGGCGTGTCTGCTGCTGATGGGCCGAAAGGTCTCGACCGAACCACGTGCGGGCGCCTCGGGGTGACTGGAAACGAGGCCAAAGCGCTGGAAAGTTCGGAGCCAAAGTCACGTGACTTCGGAACTTTCCGAAGTGGCTGTGCCGAAACGGCGGAAACGACGGTCCGGAGACCAAAGTCACGTGACTTTGGTTCGAAATGAAAAACCGAAAAGTCGCGGTGGAATCCCCGCTCGACGGGGAATCAGGCGTATCACCGAGTACGAGACGACTCGCTCCGTCATGGGCTTCTCCTGCAGATGTGGATTAAGGTGTGACTGGGTTGCCT